>APFE030041781.1:232097-299134 GCA_000404065.3 Pinus taeda
AGAACAATAGGGGATTTCCTTAATGTTGCTGGGAGGGATGATGTGGATGGAAAGATAGTCCGTTTTCTTTGTGCTTGTAATGTACCATTCAATGTGCTTCGCTCTCCCTATTGGCATGAAATGGTAAAGGCCAAGGCCCCCAACTATGAGAAAGCTAGAACAATGTTATTAGAAAGAGAAAAAGATAAGGTTCAAAGAGCTTTGACACGTTTTACAAATGAGTGGGTAGATTCTGGGGTATCCATTGTATCAGATGGGTGGACAAATATTAGAAACCAACATTTGATAAATGTTCTTGGTGTTTCTTCTAGTGGTGCAGTATTTATTACATGTCATGACTCCTCCTCCATCACTACATCTGCGCAAAACATTGTAGATCTCCTATTGAAATCAATCAAAGATGTTGGTCCGAATAATGTGGTTCAAGTGATCACAGATAATGCAGCAAATTGTAAGGCATCAGGAAAAATTATTGAGCATACTTATCCACACATCTTTTGGTCTGGGTGCCTGGTTCACACATTGAACCTTTTGATGCATGATATTGTGAAGCACAAAGAATGTGGGTGGATTATTGAGCTTTACATGAGAGGGAAGCAACTCATTAAATTCATCACAGGGCATACAAGGGTAAACTACTTCTATGGCACTTACTCCAAGTTGCAGTTGCTTAAACTTGCAAAGACAAGATTTGCTAGTTATTACCTCACCTTTAGGCGGCTAGTGAAGGTGAGACAAGCTTTAACTATTCTGGTGTGTGCTGAATCGTGGGATGAAATTAAAACTGACATAGATGGTGCTAATGTAGTCAAGGACACTGTTCTTGACGGTTACTTCTGGGCACAGGTTAAATATGTTTTGCAATTCATGAAACCAATTTATTACATGATCGAGTTTGCAGATTCAGATTGACCAGTAATTGGGGAGGTGTATGAGCAAATGGATAGCATGTTGGGGCAGATTAAAGACATTGTTGAACCTAGAGATACCACCTTGTATAATTATATTCGTGTAGAGGTGGAAAACTGATGGGAAATGCTAAATGTTCCATTGCATGCATTAGCATATGTTTTGACGCCTAAATACTATCATCCATCATGGCTTTCAACACCAGCACCTCGGGGGGGGGAGCAGAAGAAAACCACACCAAGATCAAGAGGTTCACAGAAAATATATGGTTGCATTGAGTAAATTAATCCCTGATGAGGAGGAGGCTGCATTGGTATGGACTCAGGAGACAGTTGAGCAACTATACGCTTAACACTAGTCCATTTGGGAGCATGCATGCAATTAAAGATCGAGAGGCTTTTTCTTCTCTTGAGTGGTGGAACATGCATGGAGGGGGTACTCCACTTCTACAGACTTTGGCATTGCGGGTGCTATCACAGGTGGTAAACACTTCTTCTGCAGAGAGGTGTTGGAGCTCTTATTCTTTCATCCATAGTGTTAGAAGGAACAAGTTGAGTTTAGACCGGGCAGAGAGCTTGGTTTATGTTCATTACAACTTGCAATTGTTGTCCCATTACTGTGAAGATGCAAAGTCTAATAAAGACTTGTTGATTTGGGACAAGAATCCAGAGGAGCCCAATTTGGAGGATGGAGTGTTGCGGTTAGAGCAATTAGAGGATGCTCTTATCCAAGTATGTCCACTGTGGTATGAATTTTCCAATTTTTCCTTATAAAGCATTTCTCTAATTCATGTTTTAAATTTTTTTTTTAACTAGTGTTTTTTTTTTTGCATGAATTTTTTGAGCAATTCCAGGATGATGATGATCGTGTTGATATGCCACCCCCCCCCCCATCTGGTCCCTTGGTTCCTAGGTTCCATGGTTCAACACCAACAACAGGGGGTTCTTCTTCATCAGTTTCAGTGCCACAACTTCCACAAGCACCATCTTCTTCATTGCCACCATGTGGAGGCCCGCCGCCACGTTCTCTTCGTGGTGGAAGGAGGAGAAATTAGTAGATATATTCACAATCTACTACTTTTTGTCATAGATTAATCATTAGACTTGTAGGCTTGTGAATTTGAACCTTTTTGTCTTGGCAGTGACCAAGTGACCTATTTTGTAAACATTATTATTTGAATTTTGGACATGAAAAATGTTGACAATTGCTCACTTGTTAGATAAATCATAATATGCTCTATGTTTTATGTTTTATTATATGCTTAAACGTTTTATGTTTTATAATATGCTTAAAAATTTGATGTATGTTTGTAATTGCTAGAATATAGATGGTTGATGCTCGAATAATTAATCATTGATGTACATACTAGTAACTACCATGGAATCATGGATGCCATATTTATCTTGATTTATGCAAAAATATGCATGTTTTCATGTCTTCTACAACTAATTTGGTATTTGGGATGTTTGTTTTGAGTATAAATGCAAATATATATATATATATATATATAGCAGACGCTTCGCTTCCTAGATTTTTGGAAAATGACACTTCCGCGTCCCCGCTTCGTCCCCGCTTCTTGCAACATTGGTTTGGGTCTTTGTGTCTCATCTTGAAGCAAATTCTATAAGAAGAGAAGATTTTACCAGGTTTTCCCCTTGGAGGGGTTTTGCCTTGGCTGAGAGCCTGATTTTTGTGTCCTCTGTTGTTGCTGTTTCATTCTCGATATTTGTTTGATGAAAATATCTAACTAAAGAACATAAGAACAATAACTAAGTTCATAAACAAGTAACAGGGAAAAAGGAAAATAAGATTTAATAAGCTACCACTTTGCATTTTCCAACATGGAATTGATTTCGACAACTGAAAAGCGAATTGCTTCCTAGATCTGCGCAATGGAGAAACTCGCACGACCTTCCTGCTGGTAAACTCGGCCTCTGCAAATTTATGTAGAAATCTCCCTTGGAAACTCTCTCTCCAATTTCTGCTGATCCTCTCACTAATGCTCTGTTGGCTCAAATTCTTCCCTCGCTGAATGCTGCACACCAGAAAATTCGCATTGCCCTGCTCTCTTGCTCATTCGGTGTGTCTTCTCCAAGCCCCATTGCTTTTCTCTTATAATTCTCTCGCTGGACCACCAACGACCAAGATCTAATCGTGATCGATGGCTAAGATCATATGAGACTTGATCCAAGTCACTTTATAGAGGTCTCTAAAGCATAAGTCGATCTCCTCAATTAATTCACTTTAATTAATCAATTTTCCTAAGTTAGACTTAGGAAATTTTAATTAACCGGTCAATTAATTTAATTAAGGTGTTTTAGAGTCATATCTCGTGAAACCATTTCTGGGTATTGGAGATCTCATGTTCCCTAGCCTCTTTGGCACCTTAGAGACTAGAACACATGTTCGATGCTACCACAATAACCAAAAAGTAACAACAATCTCCAACTCTGACAATAATAAGCAATTCATCCCGATGAAGAAATGTCTCCCAAATAACTTGCAATTGAAGCAAAAATGGAAAACGCGTGTGATTTTCCCGCAATGCAAACTAAGGTGGCAATGATGTCCACAAATATTGGTGACTACCAACTAGAGTGCAATAATTTCCACCGAAACTAGTGTGAGATTCTTGCCTGAAGCCCTCAAGAGAAACTTGCTTGAGCTTGTGATCAATCAACAAGAAATAATCATAAACTAGAATGAATGAGAAATGGTCTTCTCTCGATAAACCAGAATGAATGAGAAATGGCCTTCTCTCCCCTATTATAAGATTTTTCCAGATCTTCTCCAAAATTCTAGGAATCTCTGTTTATTATTTTATTAATAATCTACCTGGTCCATTTTCCTCCTATTTTCCAAGTGACTTTTACCTCCTTTTATTTACCCCCTAGATAAAGACATTTTTTCACCTTTGATCTAATAAGTGACTTTTTATTACTAATTAAAGTCACTTTTATCTCTAGAAAATGCTTAACTTCCGCCATGATCACACTCGCCTCCCAAAGCCCATTTTCAACATTTTGTCTTGTAGATCTTTTCGCCCCAATTCCAATGAGCTATTACATTAAGGTGTTTCTCCAAGTAATCAACTCGAAACAACACCTATAGTGTAATTAATTAAAATATGCCCATTAATAACTCTGTTTTACACAAATCGTTGGAATGCGGCAGAACCAAGATCGAATTGTGTAGAACTGATCCTGACGATGAAAAATGGCAAGTGACCCCAGTCAATCCCCATAAAACTTCTCAAAATCCTCCGGGCCCACCAATAATCTAATCCTGCTCCTGTGACCTAGCTGACAAAAGCTCTGGAAATCCCTCCTAATCTCACCACAAGGAAATCGAAAAATTGGGGAAATTACAGCTAACCCACTAGCTTTAATCATAAATGCTCAAATAAGCCCACACGTGTGAGCCGCTAGGCTTCTAGGGTTGACGTCTTCCATAGAATGGCCTCCAAATGCCATGTCCAAATGCTATAAGGTGTCAAATGTGATGTAGAAGCATGTAAAAATTAAGATTTGAGGGTTTTCCCTCAAATCCATCTCAATGGTTCCCCTTGGTCCCAAGATCCAGTTGGGGCACCACAAAGTGCTCTGTATGGGTCGCCAACTACTCAAAGTGTCCATCTTTGCTCCAATGTTGAGGGCTTTCTAGGTGCTACTAGCCCTCTTTGGTCTATGGAGGTGAGACCATTCTCATTTGGGCTCTGAATCAACTGCCATCCATCAATTGGTGCTAAGGCTAGCCTAGGAACATGCTGGGTCTAGGTGTGTTATCTTGAAGAATCATCAGATCTAGTGCAAAGTAGTACAACGTCTTGGGTGTTGGAGGTGCCCTAGTACATGTGTCAAATGTTGTTGTTTCTAGGATGTCCATGAGTCTCAACGCTTCACTTGTTTATGCCAATATACTTCTCGAATGGCCTAGGTACCTACGGAAAGGTGCCCAAGACATGAGATGCTGAACCACCTGACAATCACAACATAGATTCTAGTGAAAGAAACTGGTCATTAGGGACAAAAATCATTATTGCATCTAAGTAAACCAAGCTTGAGTGTCATGGGCTATTTAATACTTCATATCCCCTTCCAAAATCAGGGTCTTGAACTCACAATGGTGTTTCCTCCCTAGGTAGGAGTGGCTAAAGGACAACCTTATTAAGTTTTTCCAGCTCCTAAGGGGAGGTAACATTTCCTTAGTCCACACTTCAATTGATAGGTGTTAGTGAATAATAATGATGGTACGGAGGAGATAAGACTTCATGGCCAAGTGCCATGGTCAAAGGGATCGACTGACAGGGGATCCAGATCCTGAGTGTATAGATGTGAGGAGGAAGAAATCGTGGATGCATGATTTACCAACTCGGCTTTTGTTTTTCCACACCTATTGTGCAACTTTTACTTTTTCTTGATTTTTCTTTGTATCACTGCTTATAGCTCAAGGGTTAGAGCTTGTTTTGAATGGTGTGGCAGTCTTATTAGTTATTACCCCTTAATGATGAATAAGTTTATCTCTCATCGGGATTGGGACATGCAAGGTATAGATGTGAGGAGGGAGCAATCGTGGATGCATGATTTACCAACTCGGCTTTTGTTTTTCCACTCCTATTGTACACCTTTTTCTTTTTCTTTGTATTACTGCTCATAGCCCAAGGTTTAAAGCTTGTTTTGAATGATGTGGCAGTTTTATTACACCTTAATGATGAATAAGTTTATCTCTCATCAGGATTGGGACATGCAAGGGTTCCTTATTTTGATTTAATGGAGCAACATGTGCTTAGGAATCAGCTGATGGCCATAATGAGTGAGGTGACGGCCATAATGAGCTATAATTCTTAACAATTTGTGTTAGAATGTAAATAATATTCTTTAGATATGCAACCGATAGTTGCAGATCTACAAGAAAAACACTAAAAGCAGTGAAATAATGTCTTCTTTTTATGTAGTTTTGATTGATGCCTTAATGCCTCGATGAAATGGAGTTAGAAAAAGAGTGAAAGTTGATGAGGGAAACAATATACTCAAGTGTATCAACTCAGAAACAATCATCACCCGACAAAAGAGTGCATCGACTATATCAATTGGCTGCTAAAAGATTATTATTCATTAACAAAATAGTAAGTGAAGCAAATTGTTTGTAGTAAAAAGAACATCAACTCCAAGAGAACTCAAGGGGCATCACCCCAAACACTGCTCAAACATCATTCAATCCCATTGGTGAGAGGTTCATGTTAACCCTGTCTACTGTGTGATCAAAGAACCAACATCAATCATCGATACTCTGAGTGATCTAATTATGAATGGGACAAGGATGTGAAATATAGGTGAAGGAAGAGAAAAGTGAAGACTAATAATTGGTAAATTGTCTACTATCCTGAGTCCTCACTCCTTTTATGATCAATGATGGGGATTTACATAGAAAAACCCCAATAAAAGCCATAGATCCAAAAATAGCTGCCATGAAAGGTCATTCTCTGGCATAAGTAATCCCAAGCATAGAAACATGAGATAGGAGGATAAGACATGAAGAGCCCAAGTAGGGTACTCCACGTGGCAAAATAAGGTATTCAGGGGACAAAGATTGATGGAGGTAAGAAACTGAGAGACAATATTGACTTGATTGGTGTTGACAATTCATTTTCAAGTTAGTGGCCTCTTATACACATTGAGGTCCTAAATACATCAATTGGGGAAGCAATTGATTGCCCATCTTACTAGGGTTTCCTAATGAATACTTTATAAAGAGGACTTCGAAATATATAATTGCAACTTCATTGTTTAATTCATGATCCATAAAGTAATTAATTTTGAATACATTATAATTCATTCAACTGCATGTTTAGGTCACTAGAAGACAGATTAGACTTCACAAAGAAGTAAATTTAGTGATACACTTAGCAAAAAGAGGGCTTATTTATATCCTTTCTATGGGATATTTTAGTTTCACAGATCTCACCTAGAAAAAAATTCGGGTGTTCCCTAAAATTATGAAGGACGTTATATTGGTCCTGGGTTGATTTCCATAGCATTATTTAGTATAATTAACTCAAACTGTCTGTCTTATACCTAACTCTGGATTGACTAGAATTTGTTACTAAACGTCTCAGTCTAGCTAGTTCATAACCAATTGTTGGAAGCCCTATCAAACACATAGAAAAATGGTATCATATAAACCTTTCAGTACTGGAAGACATCAATTGTGGAAAAAAATTCAAGACAGTATAACAATGATACATATAGTGAAAAAAAGCAAAGTTTATTTTATGGGCAGTTATACCTTGCATTGTGCTGTTTGGTTTTCTAGTGTGGTTCTCTGTTGAGTTTTATCTTTTGCATATATGTAGAAATAGTCCCTTTAATGATTGTATTAGTAGCAATCCAAATTGATTTATGACTGTATGCTTTCAGTGGAGAGTTGGCATTAGAAACAGCACGGAAGGCACTTGATGAAGGGATATCTGTGGTGAGATTAAGTTGCTTCCCTGTTTAATTTTTCTTTTGTAAGTCAGAGTGAAGGGGGGCTTAAATTTAATATAATAACAGTAATAGAAAGTTGAGATACTTTTAGGAAGTTCATGGTTTTTTTTTCAAGGAACCTTGCGGGAAAACCCAAGGGATGCTTCCCTACATTCGTGGATGGCATCACTAGTAAATCCATCAGCACAGACTATTAGCCTAACTTAGGGGGATTCAAAATGGGCACCCACTCACACAGAACTAGCCAAATGACCAACAAGATTGGCAGCAACTGATGGAGCTAACCCCTTGGGCTTCTTTCAGGAAGTTACCTCTTCTATAGTCACTATTCATTTGTCCTCTTTAGCAATTTCATTTCCTATTTGACAATTTTCTTTCTGCATTATTGTGTTTGCATTTTGTAGAGGTTCTAACTATTTGAAATTTTGAATCATTGGCTAACGAGGAAATCAGCAGTTAGAGATAACAATGACAACTCCAAATGCATTGGAGGTTAGTGTTATAATTTTTGAGAAATTTTCATAGACAATGAATTCAGCTTGTTTATTACAGTAGGTTGAGTGACGTCCATATGCAAGCATCTGACATTGGATCTCTGTATGCAGTGCAGGTGATAGCAGAGCTTGTGCAGGGGTATCCATCAGCTGTCATTGGAGTAATTTACGATGTAACCCTTCCTTTTCTTTATTGCTAGCTTGAAAACAGTTGAAACTGAGAAAAAATGAAAGAAACTGTGTGTATGAGTGAATGTCTTATTGCAGTGAAAAGTGATTCCTAGAGATTTATATGGAGTAATGAGATGGAGGAGATGGTCTTGTCATTTTTCATGGAATTGAAAATTGCAACGATGACAAAGACAACATAAGTACAAGCAGTTGTTTGTTGGAAAGATGTTCTTCTCGATTGAAATAATTGCGTAAATTAAAATAACACCAACCAGATATCTTGAGCACCGGTTAAAACTTCCATGGAAGCAGTTTAGTTATGCAGGCATAGATAATTAAATAGGAAGACAATGAGATCACTTGAAACATTATTTACTTGGTACTGGAATTGCATCTGCATCATGTAAGCTAGAAGCTTCCAGGTGTTTAGAAAAACAGAGAATGTCTAAGCCAAATTATGGACGGTTAGCTGTATTCAGACGCAAATAAAAGGGGACAACAGATCAAATCCTGGCTTGACATATATATTGGCATAATTGCGAATGAGTATTACCATATCAAGAGCTCCATAAGAAGGCATTAGTTAAATCCCTGCACTGTCAGTCTTAACTCGTCACCATTATTACAGAGACAGGGTAGAGGAAGAAGTCTGCTTAATACACAGTAAATTTAACTTGCATGGCTTTACAATCTCTGATTCTGAACTGCTGTATGCTTTAAAAACACAGGGCCCACTGTTTTTAAATTGTTGTAATCATGATGGAATGCAAATTTTGATCTTAAGCTGGTCATCCTTCAGGGTAGAGGAAGATTGCTCCTTAATACCAATGTTGCAAACATTGGCATCGGGATAAAATTGGCAAGGGTTCGGAAAACCAAAATATCATAAAAACTGAGAAAATATTGGTAAAAATCGGCAAACATCGGAAAAATTAAGATACCATTACCACCTACCACCTTTGATACCATCAACAAATCACTAAGAAGTGAAACACCCTCTGCCAAACTGAAGTCAATGGAAGATCTGAGTGATCTTCCCATATAAAGACCAGCTCATCCATAATGGCAGTTAAGCTGTCGAGACCTGTAATGCCCAGGTCCCATGCTAATCTCAAAAGGGGACTGCCATGCTGCCACTGCACCACTCTGATTATAACTGACTGTTGCCGCAAAGCACTACTAACTGTTGGCGCCCCTCTGTGCCTCATCACTAATCCCTGTACGCAACCAATAGATGGACACCATGTATCATGAATCAATTTGGCGCATGCTAAACTGTCCTGCTCCTGCCTAATCACACAACGAACTCTGCTATCCCTTCCCCTGGTAATGTACCCAATTACTACGTGGAGCCCACACACCCTCTTGTAAAAGAGGCCTACCATCCACAGTGCCCACTCGTACAATGCCTTGAAAGGTCTTGTTGAAGGTGTGTCATCATCATGCAACTCTCTCCTGATCATCTCCCCAAGTGTGTATTGAGGGGTGGAACATACGTTATCTTTGCAGTGGGTCACACCATCCCTAATCCTATGTTTGTTAGCTCTAACCATATGCCTTAGCTGGGAAATCATTCTCCTGTCCACAATGTACTGTGTCTCACCCAACTGTCTCAAGTGACCCCCATGTGTCCTGATATATGTGACGAGAGCATCAAAGAACAACAACAGAAGCCTCTGCGACAGTATGCATGACTGGAAATTGACAAATGCATGGGTCAATCCCAAGGGAATTATCAAGAACCCATATAGATACCCGAGGGTAGTCCTCCTCTTTGAATCTGATCAGGTGATGTTCTAATCGAAGATCAAACTTCGAGGAATGCAATGCTCCTTGATGCTCATCCATCCACTCATCAATCCTGGGTAAGCTAGGCGCATTAGTATGCTCGATGTACTAATCAGTTGGTCTCCCTAGAAGAAATGCTCCAAGATTCCATTATGTAGCACCATACAACACTGCATAAAACCATGCATCACCCTACTCCTTTGCATACCTCTACACACCATGACATATCCTTGTACCTCATAGGGTATCACTGGTCGCTGTTGACGCACCCCATATCGTCTGGTATCTCGCATGTGCCAATGTATCTACCATCTTGCTAGTGTACCCACTATGATGTGAGTCATGTCTCCTTCTCTGTCATGGTAGACCTAAGTGGCATGGATCTTCACATGCTAACAGAGATGTCACTACTGTGTCGATCCTTGGTGGCTCCTGTGCCCAATACATCAGTGGAAGAACATCATCCCCATATACTGCTCTATCTGGTGGCATAAACATGCCATCCCATCTGAATAACTCCTGAGGGGCATGCTGACCACCCTGCAACCCCATGCATGAATGATGTGCCAAGACATCTCCCAAAGTCTGCTGACTACTCAATCAAACCAACTTGCCACTAGCATTAACCAGAACTTTGACGGAAGTGTGAAGGAACGTGAGTGTTTGGTCACTAGGTCTTTCACCCTGTCAATCCCATAGTCATCCTTTACACTTGATGAATGATTGAAAACCCCACCTAGATCCCAGTGCTAATCAAGGTCTCTAGTATCCACTCCACTTGTGTCAAATGAACCTGGATCCCAAATGGATGTATTCTCATCTGAAATATAGCTATCTCCACATCCTGTGGATGTATAATCAGAAACCTCTGGAACATATTTCTCTACAAGTGCCAGTTCATTTGGGTGCTCCTCATGCTCAACTATCACAAGAGGGTTCCCTATCAAATCATGAGTGCCCCTAACATCCTCTTGTGTGATGGTTGCCATAAAAGAATGTGCACAATTCAACTCCACATAAAGGTGCTCGATCTGCAACTCTGATTCCTAAAGAGCCACCTCGTTGCTCTTCAAGGACACTTGGGTAGTCTCATGCTCATGTGTAAGCTTGTCAACTTCCTTCTCCTTCCCTACTGTCGCATCATGATGTATCTCAACAAGCATGAGTAGGTGATCTTTTTCTGAAAGGAGGCATAGGTAGTTAGATTTCATCTCTATCAATGCCTTTCTTAGGGTCTGGAAATATGCAAGTGAAGGCTCTCCTCCCAAACTATCACGTGTCACTGCGCTTCTCCAACAATAATCTGTCACCAATACCATTGTATCATCATAGTGACTCATGGTTGCCCTAATCCTTTCTATGTTCATCTTCAATTGGTTTTCCAAGTTATAGGCGCAAGTAGGCTTGTGAGAAACATCTACCTCATCAACTGATGGGTCTGGGTTTGCACTGTTGAGAAATCTAGGGCATTAGAATTAGGAGATTTATCTTTTATTATAATTGCTTGTGAATTCTTTTTACTTCTTTAGATTAGGATCTTTTCTTTTCTTAGATTATTATGGTGTTCTTCTTCATCAAACAACTACCAAAGCATAAACAATAAGGAGACAAGAGACACAAAATGCAGGCGATCAACCAGGGCTAAAACCTCTCCAACTTGAGAGGAAAACCCAAATGAATTCTTCTTCTTATAGAGACTTCAATTGACGAATACCAAGACCAAGACCAAGACCCTTGACTTATTGACCACTCCAAGTCCAAGTCACAAGACTTATTTCTTCTTCCGTAAGTCAATGATGATCAAACTACTTTCTTCACTTTATGACTCAGCTTCCCTTCAGATTTCAGTCCCTTGGTTCAGATCTGCAATTCTCGGCCCTACTTCAGAAACCCTAGCTGTAGCACGTGAGAGAGAATAACACCTTGATTCTCTTCACTTTAGATGGAGACTCTTTCTCCTTCAACTCAGCTTGAGAATCATTTTGTTTTACCCCTATGCCCTCTCAATATGACTATGATATCCTCGGTCCTTCCTGCAGTAGATAGCACTAGATCCTTGTACGTGTGGAGGTGTTAGCCCAAAAACAGATAAAAAAAAAGTGCCAAATAACTTCGCTCTCCTTCCTTTCCTTCTCCCTAGATATGTGACTTCTCTCCTTGTGATGCTCGTGCTCTTTTTCTTGTTTCAAATGCTTCACCGAATTGTCTCCAAAGTGAGGTCGAGCTGCCCTATATAGTGGTTTGTCCATCAAAATAAGCAGTTTCTCCATGCACATAGGCCGACATGCTTTTCTAGAAACATCTTCATCCTCTTAGAAGGCCGGCATGAGTAGTAGCTTGTGACAAGGTCTTGGAGGGTTATTAATACAATCAAAAGTACTTTTTACAATATATAACATGTCTTCAATACATGACATTGACTTCCTAGACTTTATAACTTGATGATCAACCCTCAAGGCTCACAATGGGAGCCTTAGTTATAAAATAAAGTTCCTTGATCATGAAACCCATGATTCAAGCATTGCAAAAAATAATTTTATTTTCTTCTTTACATCAATTACATAAAATCATAATTACACATGTCATTATGAAGATCGAACCTAGTTGCATTTTCAACACTCCCTCTTAACTAGGGAGGTATTCATAATTTACACAAGGTACTTGGACATTCTTAATTTGAAGAATTCTCATACGAAGAGTCGAATTGGTAACCCATCTATATAGCATCATATCATCCAACATTGTCACATAGAAAGGCCTTGACTAACAACTCTATGTCTCCATAAGATTAGAGTTCAATGCTGGCGAGACCAATGATGTATAAACACCCGCATCATTGTCTCTCGAAGAATATACCTTACCCGGGTTCTCAGAGTGTGTTCCACCAGGACTATTCTTATCTTGGATTCCCAGTCCTTAAAGAATATCGGTCCTATACCACTACTCTTATATTGGATGCCCTAACTCATCCTCAAAGAGTATTAGATGCCATATGTTTACCCAATCCTCCATTATGTCATCCCAAGTTAAGACAAGAATGATGTGTCTATCTCTCCCTCTCAACGTAGGGAGGACATATCGATTCCACTGAAGGAACGTACCCATTCCTTTAAAAGGAATGTACCCAAGCTCCCTCTTAACTAGGGACTTGACCAAACTCCCTCTTGACCAAGGACTGCTTTCAATAGCTCTTTAGGTGGAGATGATGGGATAACCCACTGCTTGTAGAACTCCTTCCTCTGATGTCATGAATTTCTTCTTTGTCATAGAGTCTACATCTTTCGGGACTTCTTCATAGGGCATAAACCATCCACCACTTTCATCCATGAGTCATTCATGTCATCATTCCTTTCATTTGGAAAGAGATCCATTAGTCCATATCTGGTCTTCCTTCATATTTGTTGCCTTCTTCATGCCATGTTTTCTTGAGGATCTTTTATTCCGCTACATGGTCATTAGTGGTGGAAGACATTCAAAACTCTTCCCTTGGCAGCTCCGCATAAGCCCATCCAAATATTATATTAAAAATAAGAAATTAAATCAAAATTACCTTTGTGATGGTCTTTCATCATGACATCTTCCTGTTTGCATCAACATCCTGCATATGTATTGACACATCTCCAATAGATATTTTGTCAAGGGTCTCTTTCTTTTTCAGACTTCATCAGAGTCTTCATATCTTTCATGGAGATTTCATAGTCAAATCTTTTAGTCCTTGGATGTTGATTGCCATCTTCATTGTTGCACATTTCATGATCTCTTCCCCTTTTGTTTCTTCACACATTTCTTTCCTAGGAACTTTCAATCAGAGTTCCTTCAATTTTTGTCAACCACCTTGTTGACCACTATGTGTCAACTACCCATAGCAGTACACCCCATTTTCTTCGCAAAATGGATAGCGCTTGATTGACATGTTCGTGCCATTCGACAGTCATCGTTGACCTGATCACGTTATGTTGTAAACCCAGTCTGCATGTGTGAATTGTAAATAATCTTAGCAGAGTTGAGTCATGTATGTAAATTGCGTAGGTGGACCTAATTTTCTAGTGATATTCTACGTTCCGGAAGGTTTTTTGTCTCACCGATCCATGATCGGCAGAGTTGTCCTTCAGCCTAACCCCAAAGCCGGAATGAATTTTGTCATTAGAATGTTAGGGGAATCCTAGTGCGTTGATTTGCTAGATTATATTTGTGTCGCAGAATTGAGTGGTTTATGAGGGTCTATGTCAAATGGGTTGTTTCCCTTGAGATGTAAGATTGTAAAAGTCATGATGTAAAGTGTCTTGAGGGTTAGGAAATGTTTTAATCCCCTCATAAGTCCTAAGTCCTAGGTCCTAGGTGATTTTTCCAAAGGCTAAGTTTGAGGATCCAAAAATAAAAATTAAGGAAAATTAAAAAAACAAATAATATATAAGTTAATAATAAATAATAATATAGTTAATAATAATAATAATAATAAAATTAAATAATAACTAAAAAAAATGAAATGAAAATAAATAAATTAAAAAAATAAAAAATAAAAATAAATAAAAATTTTAAAAATTAATTTAAAATATTAATAAGTCAATTTTTTGAGTAAATAAATGCAGAATTTCAATTTTTAATGCATTTAAAAATTCGACGGATGAGATTAAAAGAAATCTTGATCCTCATCGACGGTCGAGATTAGTTTGACATGGATCACTCGAATTAGCCGTTGGGAATTTTTCCTTTAAATAGGGTGCTAGGGGTCATTTGAGATTAGTATAGATCTGAGAGTCTGGTGCTAAAGAAAGCTTCTTTGTAATCAGTTTTTGTGCAATAAAGGAAGACTTTGGGGTTGAAAATCTTGTTGGTGTTACTCTTCTGGAAATGCTGTAAGATTGTTTTATTTTTCTGCATAATCTTATTTTCAGTCATTGATAATAGCTTGATGAAGATTGATTCAGGCACAGGTATCTTGTTTGATCTCTGGGGTTTGAATGATAGTTTAGATTCTGAAACATAATGGCAGGTATCTCCATTTGATCTGGATTTCATTATTGTTTTCTCTCTCTATGTTAATGGTTGATTTTAAGCTGTGCAGGAAATCTTAAGTTTTGAGTTTATTGGGCATTAGGGGAAGTTCTCCGCTGAACCAGCCAACTCCCGGATTGTGTTTTCTAAAAGAGCCCAACTAGTTTTTAATCCCGGGCTTATCATCTGAATTTTTTTTTTAATGAATGCATGCAGGGTTTTCTGAAGTATCTCACATTAAAATTTAAATTCTGAAAATATTTATGTGGCATAACGAGAAATCTGGCTCTTTTAGAGTCTGCAGTTTGTGAATATTGTAATTATTTAGTTAGGGTTTTCAGTTTCGATTCTTGCACATATTATCTTTGGGTGTTCTGTCTTTCCATTACAGGTTGCAAGTTACAGTTCTGAGGAGAAATTTTTGTTTGAAGCCAGATCTAGGCCCTAGAGGGTAAGATCTGGCCTCAGGATCAGTTATTGCAAGTTTTTTGCTGAAGAAATTCGAGATTCTCCAAGCTATCTGTTTGCTGGGGTTTCATTTAAAATTGCTTTCCAAAAATATCAACCAGCAATTTTGCATTCCAAGGGTTTTAAAATCATTCATTTTCAGATCTAAATTTTTTTATGAGGGTTTCAAGAAATCTGAAGGAGAGTGAGTTAAAAATTTTGTCAATATTTCTGGAAAATATTTAAAACTCCTCACTCTGCTGCAAATTAAATCCCTGTCTCCTCACAACTCCATTTCCGCATTTCTCTTCAGCATTACTTCCTGCGGATTCCTTCCACGCTGCTCCAGCACCTGCAAACAAAACAAAAATAAAAAAATAAAAAAATTTAAAAGTTAAAAAAATTGAATTTTTTTTTTGAAAAAGAATTGAAAATTCATTTTTTATGGTCCATTTTTCTATAGCTAAACGCACTTAAAATGTTTATTTACAAGTTGGCTATATGAAAGTGGTAGCTGGTCAACATTTAAATTTTATGGTCCTTTAAAGCATTTAATTTTTCTTGAAGTTTAATTGCTGGATCATTTAAAGGGGTTGTGCATTTGTTGAAAATCTTACATCGCTTGGGTTATTTGATGATAAATGATTGTTCTACGTGGTTTATATTTCTGCAATATTCAATAAATAATCATTTAATCATTAGCTCCTTAAGACACTAGTCTATTAACTTAATAAAATCAATTAAGTGCTTGTTTCCCCTCGTGTCTCCCAACCGAACTGGTCCATAGTTGGTCATCCATTGTCCCATAGGGTCTATCCCCCTTAGCCGTGGGAGACATGCTTAAACGGAGAGATCGAGGATCAGGGTGACAGCCCCCGGTCTGAGCATTGTCGTGACAATCTGTGTGACAACATTTTTTGGCGCTGTTGCCGGGGATACTTTATTCTCGGTGTTTCAATGACTTTTCATCATTCATTGTTCATCTTTCTATCATTTGTTTGAGCTGGCAACGCCAACATTTTTTGGCGTCTTTTGGATCTTTTCATCACTTTATCTTTCGTCATATCAGTGACTACTCTTCAGTTCGTTTCTTGTTTGGGTGGCGACTCCATTTCTTTTCATTTATTTTTCCCAGACAAATAAGCCTCTCTCATATCAGCTTGTTTGTTTCTTTTTGGATCCTAGAATTAGATTCATTGTTCAAGTGGCGGCTCCACTTCTTTCATCTCTTGATTTTCTTGTGTCTCCCAACCCAACTGGTCCACAATTGGTCATCCATTGTCCCATAGGGTCTACCCCCCTTAGTCGTGGGAGACAGGCTTAAACGGAGAGATTGGGGATCAGGGTGACAGCCCCCGGTCTGAGCGTTGTCGTGACAATCTGTGCGACAACATTTTTTGGCGCCGTTGCCAGGAATACTTTATTCTCGGTGTTTCAATGACTTTTCATCATTCATCGTTCATCTTTCTATCATTCGTTTGAGTCGGCAACGCCAACATTTTTTGGCGTTTTTTGGATCTTTTCATCACCTTATCTTTCATCATATCAACGACTACTCTTCAGTTCGTTTCTTGTTTGGGTGGTGACTCCATTTCTTTTCATTTATTTTTCCCAGACAAATAAGCCTTTCTCATATTAGCTTGTTTGTTGCTTTTTGGATCCTAAAATTAGATTCATTGTTCAAGTGGCGACTCCACTTCTTTCATCTCTTGATTTTCTTGAGCAGAGATCTCTTTCTATCATCCATTTGGTCCCTCGTTATTCATCATGGATTATTCATTTAAACCATGTCGTTTTATTGATGATCTCCATGATATTCCGGAAGTGGCCATTTTTAAATTACCTTTGTTCTCAAGTGGTGATTCAGTCGTTGTTAAAAGGCATCTAGGCTTGTTTACTCGTGTAATGATCATATATTGTAGACCCCCTCAGTATAATCATGAAGATGTCAAAATGCGTCTTTTTATCTTTTCTTTAGAGGGTGATGCTTTGAATTGGTTTAATAATTGTCCTGAAGATTCTTTCACTTCTTTACAAGACATTGTCAATGCTTTTAAAGATAGATATGGTTATCCAGATAGCTTACCTTGTGCCCCTAAAATTGTGCAACAGAATGAAAGTAATCTTATAAAAGGTCCAACTGTCGGTGAAAGATTCCAAGACAATTCTTCATATCAAAATGTGCAATCCACCTGTACCATTGCAGATCAGATTCATGATAGAGGAAAAACAGGGACAAATGACAAAGAAAAGGAAGATCAAAAGCAAATTATACAAGAACTAATGTTGCTGGTGAAAAATATGGAGATCAATCAAACTAATTACGCCAATGATGTGAGAACTTTATGCACCCATCTGGAAAAACGTAATAGGGAGATAGAGATCATGCAAAATCAACATGGTAAGGAAATTGAGGCCATAAAGATTGATCATGACACAGAAATTAGTTTTATGCAAAGCAAGTTATCAGGATTAGAGGAAAATATGACGACCATGAAAGCTAATCATGATAGAGAAATTAATTCTATGTAAAACAAGTTAGTAACTATGGATGAAGAAATGACTATCATGACGTTCGATCATAATAATCAGTTAGCTACCATGCAAGCAAATCATAAGGAAGAGATAAACTCTATGCAGCATTGCTTGATGACCATAAAGGAAAAAGACGATAAAGTAATAAAAGATATGGAAGCTAATCAGATATGTCTTCAGAAAAAGTTATTGACCATGGAACAATACCACGCTAGGGAAATCAGTGCTATGAAGGTTGAACACTCTAGTCAGATAGATGCCATCAAAATACAGGTTCAAAAATTTCAACAATGGTCAGAGGATGAAAGAAACCAAGGAACGTCAATAGATCAGGAGGCTCCTTATCTGTTATAGCAAACTCCATCATATTATGAGGTCCTTTGTTCCATTGAAAAGTGGATAATTGAAGGTGACATGGTTAATCCACCAGTGGTAGAAGATCAAGTTATAACTCATGGCACCTGTGAGATTGATCCATCATCCTTGGCAGGGCAGATGCAGAATGAAGAAAGACATGTCGCGCATATCTTACATACTTCATCTAAGAGCTTTGAAGCAGAAAATTCCACGTCATCAGTAATACAGCCTGCCAAGAAGAAAAAGCGCAAGAGGAAGAAAATGAGAAGAAGATTTGATGCATCAGACCGCTGTGAGCAGCTTGATTTTCGGATAGGAAAAAGTCCTACCATATGCAGAATTGGACATGGCACATCCGACAAGCAGCTAACAAATTTGCCTGAAAGCAGACAAATGCTCAGTATACACTATATTGAACACATCTGGTGCCATGGGGCATCCTCTGTATTTCTAACCTTATTCCTTGTTTTTTCATCATTTTCATTTCTATTTCAGGATTAGATTTACTTTTCTAAATAGTTAATAAATGAAGAGCTTATATCTTTCATGTTCTTAATGTTATATGATGATTTTTTGGACGGATGCTACTTATACTTTGTTGTGTGTTGAATGGATGCAAATTCTGGATTCTCACATTCCTACAATGCAGCAACATGTCCCCAAATGGAGCCAGACGTTGACCACTACATGTCAACTACCCTTAGCAGTACCATCCCTTTTTTTGCAAAAGGAATAGCGCTTAATTGACATGTTCGTGCCATTCGACAGTCACCGTCGACCTGATCATGTTATGTTGTAAACCCAGTCTGCATGTGTGAATTGTAAATAATCTTAGCATAGTTGAATCAGGTATGTAAATTGCCTAGGTGGACCTAATTTTCTAGTGATAATCTATGTTCCGAAAGGTTTTTTGTCTCACCAATCCATGATCGGCAAAATTTTCCTTCAACCTAACCCCAAAGCCGGAATGAATTTTGTCATTAGAATCTTAAGGAAATCCTAGTGTGTTGATCTGCTAGATTATATTTGGTCACAGAACTGGGTGGTCCATGAGGGTCTATGTCAAATGGGTTTTCCCCTTGAGATGTAAAATTGTAAAAGTCATGATGTAAAATGTCTTGAGGGTTAGAAAATGTTTTAATCCCCTCATAAGTCATAAGTCCTATGTCCTAGGTCCTAGGTAATTTTTCCAAAGGCTAATTTCGAGGATTCATTTAAAAATAACAAATAAAGATATAATAATAAAAAATTAAAAAATTAAAAATAACTAAAAATTAAAAATAACTAAAAATTAAAAAAAAAAAAATAAAAAAAAAATAATTAAATTGAAAATAAATAAACAATAAAAGTCCAATTTTTGAGTAAACAAATGCATGAATTTTATTGTTTAATATATTAAAAGTTGCATTTAAAAATTCGACGGATTGGAGGAAAAAAAAAAAAAATAAAAGATACTTGATCCTCATCAACGTCAAGATCATTTTGACATGACACTCGAACTAGCTGTTGGGTCATTTTCCTTTTTAAATAGGGTGTTAGGGGTATTTGAAAGATCAGATTGGGATCTGAAGTCTCGGTGCTAAAAGAAAGCTCTCTTGAGTGCTGTAAGATGATATATTCTGAGTGCTGTAAGCATGATTTATTTTTCTACATAATTTATTTTCAGCCATTGATTTTAGCTTGATGAAGATTGATTTAGGCACAGGTATCTTGTCTGATCTCTGGGGTTTGAATGATAGTTTAGATTCTGAAATATAATGGTAGGTATCTCCATTTGATCTGGATTTTACTATTATTTTCTCCCTCTATGTTGATGGTTGATTTTAAGCTGTGCAGGAAATCTTAGTTTTGAGTTTACCGGGCGTTAGGGGAAGTTCTTGGCTGAACCAACCAACTCCTGGATTGTGTTTTCTGAAAGAGCCAGCCAGTATTGATCCCAGGCTTATCATATGAAATTTTTTATGAATGCATGAAGGGTTTTCTAAAGTATCTCAGATTAAATTTGAATTTTGAAAATATTACTGTGATTATTGACAAATATGGCTGCTTAAGAGTCGAAAATTTGTAGATATTGTAAATTTTTAGCTGGTTTTAGGGTTTTCAGTTTTGTTTCTGGCACATTTCACTTCTCGGTGTTCTGTTTTTGCCATTGCAGGTTGCAGGTATAGATCTTAAAAATTTTTGCAGGGATGTTCTTCAAAAGACCTTCAGGTTTTCTAAAAAAAAATAAATTCAAGGGTTTGTTGAAGCAATCTGTCTGCTAGGGTTTTATTTAAAATTGTTTTCCAAGAATATCAACCAGCAATCTTGCAGTTCAAGGGTTTCAAAATCATTCATTTTCAGATCTGATTTTTTTTATGAGGGTTTCAAGAAATCTGAAGCAGAGCTGATTCAAAAAATTTCAAGTTTTCTGGAAAATTCTTTTTAGGTTCTGGTAAATTTTTAATTGGATGCCCAATGGGGTTTTAGTGCCGCAAAAAATCTTTGAAATTTTTAAAAGCCCACAGGCTTTGTTGCTGCTTCATTCTACGTTCCACTTGCAAGCATTCTGCCAGCAAACTCCTTCACGCCATTGTCTTTTACCCTGCTCACCGTGTCGATTCCCTCCACATATCTGCATTTTTCCTCAACCTGCAATTCGCTCCTACAGTTTCTATCACATGCCCAAACGCTGCAGCTTTCTCCCTCACTTCCACGCTGCCATCCCCACGTGCATTATTCACATCCCTGCACAAAGCTTTCCCATCAGCAAACAATATATCCGTCTCTCCCTTGCTGCCCACGCATTTTTCGTTACCCCCTGCTCCTCACGCCATCTCCAGTTCCACGCAGTAACAAATTCAGCCACCTGCAAAACCCTCACGTTGTTGCAGTCTCCTCCAGCCACGCTGCTCCAATGCCTACAAACAAAAGAAAAAAAAAATCACGCTGCTCCTCCATGCTAAAACCTGCAAACCCAACGTTGCCATTCCATTCTCCTTTGTTGTTCCACGCATTTTTTTTCCTACATCCAATACGCAGCCAACTCCATCGTTCCAGCAGATTTTTTCACTCCTCCAGACGTTGTCTTTCTCCTACGTGAAGCCCTCATCTATCTGCTGCAATCCTGTCAAACTCAGCTCCACGCAACAGCAACCTTCAACGAGTTCCTCTTGCCCACCGTCCAGCTCTCACGCAAACCTGCGCTCAAGCAAACAATAAAAACAAAAGAAAAATATATACGCTCAGTTCATAACCTTCCATTTTGATTTTCTGCGTTTTGATTTATGGTTAATGTAAGTTAGTATAGCATATTATATAGTTTCATTTCAGTTCACTTAAGTTTTAATTAGATTAGATTTTATTTAGTTAGGTTTTAGTTTTAGATATATTCGAATCATTTTATTTTTTTTAGATTTTCATTTGGTTTTTTATTTAGATTTAAAAGTTCCATTTAGATTTTAGACTTTCACTTTTCATATATTTTAGATTTTAGTTTTAAGTTTAGAATTTTAAAAAATCATAAAAAGATTAAAAGTTTAGTTTTATTTTTCTTTTAGAAATTAGATTATTATTAGTTTTAGATTTTAAGTGCTGAATCTTTATAAAATTAAAAAATTCTATTTTCATTAGACTAGCTTTAGTTTCAAGCTTAGTCTTATTTTATTTTTTAATAAATTTCATTTAAAATTAAAAAATCAAAAGCATAAAAAAGTTAGTCCTTATTTAGGATTTTGCTCTATAGTTTAGATTTTTAGATCTAGTTTTGATTTTGATTTGATTTATATTTAGGTCTGAGTTTTATTTTTAGAATTTAGGTTTAGTTTTATTTTACTCTACAATAAATCAAAAAATCAATAAAAAATAATAAAAAAATAAAAAAATTCATAAAAGCTTAAAAGGTTCCTTTTTATTTTTATTAGATTTTAGTTTAGATTAGATTTTAATTTTTTGTTCTATTTTGATTTTTTTTTTTAACTTAGAATCATAAAAAATATTTAAAAAAAATTAAAAAAAAATTTGAAAAGGCTTAACAAAAAATTGAAAATTCATTTTTGGCGACTTTTGCAGTATTTATGTTCCATTTCTCTATAGCTAAATGCACTTAAATGTTTAGTTAAGTTAGCTATGTGAAAGTGGTAACTGATCAACATTTAAATTTTATGATCGTTTAAATCATTTAATTTTTTCTTGAAGTTTAATTGCTAGATCATCGTTAAAGCATTGTCAATTTACTGGATATCTTGCATTGCTTGCATTGCTTGGATTTGATGATAAATGATTGTTTTACAAAGTTCATATCTTCTGAAACATCTAATAAATAATCATTTAATCATTAACTCCACAAGGCACTGGTCCATTAACTTAATAAAATCAATTAAGCGCTTGCTTCCCCTCGTGTCTCCCAACCCAGCTGGTCCACAGTTAGTCATCCATTGTCCCATAGGGTCTACACCCCTTAGCCGCAGGAGACAGGCTTAAACGGAGAGATCGGGGATCAGGGTGACAGCCCCCGGTCTGAGCGTTGTCGTGACAATCTGTGCGACAACACACTTCACATTCATAAACGGGTATAGTTTTTCTATTTTTATCTGCTAGGCAAATCTTACTGGTACCGAGGTCAAGGAGGGTGGTCTCGCAACCTCCTTGTCCTAATGTAGGGTATTCTATCCTGACATGAATAATGCAGTAGTGTAGGGTCATTAGCTCCTAAGGTAAACATCTAAAGTTTATTTACTAAATAACATCCTTAAAATGAAAATGTTAAATGTCTCGTTACAATGTACATCGGTAACATACCCGTCATACCTCAATCTGACTATTACATTTAAAGAAGGTCATACATATTTATATTATTAAATAACCCTGAGTATATTGACAATATTGACAACGATGGTAAAATGAGAACCCAACAAGGAAATCATGTTTTGATTTATTATTTCCAGTCGTGGTAGACAAATTATCTGATGCGAATGATTGAGTAGATTCTTTTTATCTTCACCAGCTAAGAGGTCTACTGTCTGTGACTAAATAATGTATGGGTACTTTTGTGATTTTCTTAATATCATATATATTTTACTTATTAATTCCATCTATGACATGGTTTAGTATTTAGTATTTACTAAGTCTTCCAAAGGAAGGATGGGGAGGTGTTCTTGTACTCCAGAAGATGAATTAATAATACTAGGGTACTTTGTGCATGGTTCTTCAAAAGTTCACACTGAGAGAAACACCAAAGGAAGAAACTGTAAAATAGGTGTTTTGGGAACTGTATTGTTTCTTGAACTTATTGGGTATAGGTCTCTCAAATTACACCCCTCTTAGTTGTTCCTTTCAACTGGAAACTAGAAATTCTAGGAGACTATGAATGATCAAACAACATAACAGGGAACCTGTCAAGTTAGAATTGATTACTGTCAAGAAACATAAAAAGGAACCTGTTAGAAGGGTTCACTTTCCTTTGGGAGAGGTGTATAACAAATTGCAATGATGACTAGTCTAATGCTTGTCTTGGATAGTTGACTGCATTTAAAGTTGGTTTGGCAGAACAAATAACAACCACAATATATGTGTATAGAAAAGATGTAGACTCTGTCCAGACTGGTGCTAAGGTGAATGCATTGGCTCTGCTCACGTAAGTTGGGAGGGAGAGTTAATTGCAGTATTATACAAGGCCACTGATGGTCTTGCAGTTTGCTGATGTAATCATTCTCTGTACTGTAATATAAGATAGCTTTCCAGACAGAAGTTGCATAGCTAAGGCAGACACACTTGCTCTCTTCCCCTATGATAGTCGAGGGGACAATTGCAATATTGTCTATTTGACTAATGGCTTTGCGAATGTAATGCTATTTTTTTTTTTTTGCCTTTTGTACTAAACTTGCTATCTCATTATGTCACGACTCATATGATACTAGATAACCTATAGCCTTGTTGCTATGTAGTATAATGCATGCTAGACTATTTCAAGGGCTTATTAATTTACTTTAACTAATTGCAATGTTAGGCTAGTGAAAACAATATACTTACAGTGCACTGATCTTTGGACTTTGCGGGGAAGGCAAACTGGAAGATGCTGAAATGTTCATTGGTGAAATGAAGGAGAAAGGTTTACAACCCAATCAAGTAACGTACACATCATTGATGGATGGCAACGTCAAATCAGGCAGGGTGGATCATGCTTTTGATCTATTTAAGTAAGATGATAAATGAAGGATGCCAACCTAATTATCAAACTTATTGAGTGTTTATGAATGGTATAGTTCAAGAAAACAAGATACAGAAGGAACACTTGATTACTGATGAGGATGCAGTAGGTAGTTCAGATCCTGATAACTTAGATGGAATACATGACCTGGATGGAATGCCGCTTGAAATAAGCAGTGATCTCGAATTTAAGCTTCTTGACAAAATGATGGAGAAGCATTGACAGCCTACTGTAGATACTTATAGTGCCTTAATTGCAGGAGTATGCAAGGTAGGCAGACTCCTTGAGGTAGACCAGCTGATAAAGATATGTTAGTGAGAGAGCTCTGTCCCAATGAAGCAATTTATGCAGCTCTTATTAATGGGTGCTTTAAACAGGGAAATTATATCTATTCTCTGGAGTTTTTTGGATATTTATCTTCACTTTTATTTTTTTGTTTATTAATTGTGTAAGAGTAAAAGCTCCGATGTGAATTTAATTTAAAAGCTATGAATTTAATTAAATTTTAAAAACTCTGATATATTCGTTAAAATGTAAATTTAATCCAGTAAAATTAATCTGTAAGAAAATCTCAGGAACAGCAGCAAGTTACTAATGCTAAACGCCAAATTTCGGATTTCATCTTGCTTCAGGTGAGAGCACTTAAGATGGAATGCAAACAGCAAGAAGATGCATGTGTCACTGCTTTATATCAGACCTCAGAAAGTTTATGACAGTCAGCGACAAATCATGAAATGAGCCTAACCATTAATATCCAGTCGATGCAATCAATTCCTTAATGTGTTATGTACTTCATGAGTGATTTTAGGGCACTTAAATGAAGATTTTACCACTGTTAGTGCAATTTTCAGGTAGTTGTAGCAAAACAGTGAGGGAGATAATAGTTAGAGAGGCAAACCAATGAGCCCTGACTTCCATTTATACGGGTCTTCACCCATTTTAATTTCTACTGAGATATTCGCAAGGGTTCAAACTTTCCTAAAAAAAATTCTTATCATCTTATTCAGGCACGGATCAGCATAAATCCAATTCACATAATTTCATAGTTATATATAGCCTCAGCTCAGTTCTCACAGGTCCTTGATCCTGGTCACTTTCTTCACTGAGATTCTCGGCCTCATTGACAGATCTATGCGGCCCCACAGTAGGGTTACCTCAGTCACGGAGCAACCTGAGTAATCGCATTTGGCTATGCATAGGTTAGCCGTTCTGAGAATCAATTACGGAGACACCAAGTTTAATGTTGCTTTCTTCAAAGGGTGAGAATTTGCCCAGAACTGAATCTAATCACTCAAGGGATGAATAAAAGTGTGAGGCAGCTAATTCAAAATTATAATTTTGTCTCAGAGACACACCAATCGCATTCTTTCAGGTGATCAAGTTAACAAGGGCGGAGTTCAGTATCGTGGCCAAGTCCATTATTCGACTGGGCCGGATTTAATTGGCAAAGTTTGCAGAATCGTGCTAGACCAATTGCCATCTTAACGTTGAGCCATATTGCGTAGTTGAAGCAGATCTAAGGCTCAAGGCATTGACGTATAGAGGACCCAACAATTAAGGAGCAGCATACATTAATTTTTACGGATTGATTCAACAGGTAATTGAGATCAGAATTTCCTGAGCCAGTTGGCAGCCACTTTCACAAGAGAGGTTGTGCTTCTCATTCTACGCAGACCCTGGTTTCTAATATGATTCTATTTTTAACTACGCTGCAGAATTTGACAGAGCAAATACATATGTTTTCGGTTATGTAGGGCCTGTGAGGTCCCGAAGGGTTTGAACACTGGGCTCCGATACCATGCGTAAGAACCAAAAACTGAAATACAGGAACCGTAAAGTATTTTGAATACCTACCTGAGCTGTTGCCTGCTCTGGTGTAGTTGATGATGCTGCGGCTACTCTGATCCAATTACCGGGAGACCAATTCCACCCAGCCAAACTGAGCAGAGCCTGGCTGCTCAATCCAGTAAGCTTCTCAACAGAAGCTCACTGTCCCCCGTGCCCAGAACCTCAGAATGCTTAAAGCTCTTCCAATGGTCAATTTTCTTCCTCCTGGTTTGTCCTCCTGGTTTTCTACTGCTTTCTCTCTTCCCCCCCCCCGTTTCTCAACCCCTTTTTTGCAGTTTTTTAGCCTGGGTTTAGCAGTGGCCGCCTTGTACACCAACAACTCCACCGTTTTCTCCCGCAGTGACAGCTTTCCCATGAGCACGAGTCATCCTCCCGTTACAAGTGTTTCTGCCTTATACTTAGGGTTCAGTTTAATTTAAATATGATGGGGTTCATATGTAGCATTAAGGTTTTATAACGTTTAAACCTTGTATATGTGTTATTGTTATTATAACACTATCACGCCTCCATATAACCATATAACGTATCCTTTATAACTTTATAACACTTATATGTACTTTATCATATTCGTTTGTTTTTGGACTTTATGATATTCATGTATACTTTTATTTTATTTATGTTTGTTTTTAATATAAACTTTATTTATGTTTGTTTTTAATATAAACTTTAGAACTTTAGATTAATTAATTATTGATACTAATACTTAATCTTTATTCTATTTTATTAATATCATTTTCATTTTTTATTTTTTTATTCTGGAGCATATAATATATGTATTTAGAGATGGGGCGTTACAAGTTCAAGGTAATAAAACAGTGGAGGAATATGAGATAAGGTTTATGGAGCTTGTGAAATACATTCACCACTTAGATTCTGATGAACGTCGGGTTGAACGCTTCATATTTGGGTTAAATCCTTGCATTAGGGCCTTGGTGAGCATGTGGAAACAAACCATCATCAGTAGCTGAGGCGGTAGAATGTGGTCGTTATGCAAAAGAACATCTAGGAATCAAAAAGGATGTAGGGCCAGCAAAACCTTTACAATTAGGGTTTTCAGAAAAGACTCCCTGAAATTTCTTCAGGGGAGGTAGCTCAAGACCACCTTATGGTAATAGATTTATCCCAAGAAATGTAGGAACAAGAGCTCCCATGGTAGTTAATACTATAGCCGTTGAATCATCAAACACCAGTCCATGGAAATCTCGTGGAACTACTAATAGAGGAAGAAATACAAGAGGAAGCAACATGAGAGGACGAAACTCTTTATCTAAAAATTCACGTCCTGATTCAAGAGGACCAACGCAGGTTAATTGTTGGGGATGTGGAGGACCGCATTTTCAACGTGATTGTCCAGAAGCTTCATCAAGTATATTGCATAGGACTGGAAAGGAACCAATATCAAATAACCAAGGCAATCATAGAATTCATGCATTAGTCAACAACGATCAAGCTGCACATCAATCCACTGTAGTGGAATCTTCAGGGATTATTAATGGTATAAAACTCAAAATCTTATTTTATACTGGTGCCACAGATAGTTTCATTTCATTATATGGATTAAACAAATGTGGGTTGGTAGCTCGCAGACAAAATGATTTCAAACGGGTAGAAATGGCCTCAGGAGAACTCCAATCCGTAGACTTAAGTGTGGATCAATGCAAAATTGACTTATGGGTCTGTTCGACTAAATTGAAAGTTTATGTCACAACCTTAGGGACTTATAATCTTGTCATAGGTATGGATTGGCTAAAAGTTCATCAAGCTTGGGTAGACTATTATGGGAAAAGAATTTTAGGTATAAATGATGAAGGAGAAGCGATCCAAATTCAAGGAATCAAGAGAAAAGTATCTTTACGCTACATATCAGCAATGAAAATAAAGCATTGCTTAAGAAAATATTGTCAGGCATATGTAATTCAATAAGTAAAGAAAAAGGACCATCTTTAGAACAATATTCGGTGTTAGCCGAATTTCCGGATGTATTTCCAAAGGAACTACCAAGATTACCCCCTGAAAGAGAGCTAGATCTCACAATAGAATTGAAACCTAGTACTCAACCAATCTCTAAAACACCTTATAGAATGACAGCTCCAGAACTTCAAGAATTACAAATTCATTTGAAGGAACTATTGGATATAGGACATATTCGACCCAGTATATCACCTTGGGGTGCCCTTGTAATTTTTGTCAAGAAGAAAGATGGATCCTTAAGATTATGCATAGATTATCGAGACTTGAATCAAGCTATAGTAAAGAATCGATATCCTATGCCTCGAATTGATGATCTCTTCGATCAAATGAAAGGAGCTGCTGTCTTCTCAAAGATTGATCTACGATCAGGTTATCATCAGCTAAGGATTTCTGAAAGCGATATTTCTAAGAATGCATTCTGGACACGCTTTGGGCATTATGAATTTACTGTGGTACCATTTGGATTAACTAATGCACCAGCAGTATTCATGAATCTTATGAACAGTGTTTTCCACAAATATCTTGATCAATTTGTACAAGTCTTTTCAGATGATATACTCATCTACTCCAAGAATGAGAAAGAGCATGAAGACCATTTACGGATAGTATTATCCTGCCTCAAAAAAGTTAAAACACCAATTATATGGAAAGTTATCCAAGTGTTCGAAAAGATTCATTACTTAGGTCATATCATACCAGGTGAAGGGATCTCAGTAGACCCTGAAAAGGTAAAAGCAATTATGGAATGGCCAATACCGAAAAACGCACATGAAGTACAAAGCTTTATGGGTTTTGCTGGTTACTACCGAAGATTTGTGGAAGGGTTCTCCAAAATTGCGAAGCTAATTACAACTCTTCAACGTAAAGGTGTTAAATATGAATGGACTGAGGAATGTAATAAAGCATTCTCTGAAATCAAAAGACTACTGACCAGTACACCAATCTTAGGAGTCCCTGATATGGACAAATATTTTACGGTATGTACTGATGCATCCAAACATGGGTTAGGTGCAGTATTAATGCAGGATAGAGGAGTAATAGCGTATGTCTCAAGAAAGTTAAAGCCTCATGAAGAACTCTACGCTACTCATGATTTAGAGTTAGTTGTTGTAGTACTAGCCTTGAAGATTTGGAGACACTATCTAGTGGAGCGAAGTTTTACACTTAAAAGCGACCATCAAAGTCTACAATATTTGTTCACCCAAAGAGACTTGAATGCTAAACAAAGACGATGGAGGGAATTCTTAAGTGAATATGACTTTGGAATATCATATATTAAAGGAAAGGAAAATGTAGTGGCAGATGCTTTAAGCAGAAGACCCCAGATATTTTTCTCATATCTATCAAAGTAAACTTAAGGCAACGAGTACTAGAATATCTCATAAAAGATAACTGGTATTTAAAGGTAAGATCTAGTCTTGAAAGTAAAAACCAAAAGAATCTAAGTTTGAAGGATATGAACTAGAAGATGATGGAATCTTATGATTCCATGGAAGGATGTATGTTCCTAATAATAGGGATCTTCGAGACACTATCCTTAAGGAAGCCCACAGAGCAGTGTATTGTGCACATCATGGAGTAAAGAAAATGTATGCAAATACCAAGAAACTCTTCTTCTGGTCGAGCATGAAATGTGATATTGTTCAATTTGTTGCAAGATGTTTGGAATGTCAACAAGTAAAAGCAGATCATTGTCATCCAGCAGATCTTTTACAACCTCACGACATTCCTATGACCAAATGGGAGATTATTTCTATGGATTTTATCACTGGGCTACCTCTTACTTCTCAAAGACACAATGCCATTCTAGTAGTAGTGGATAAATTAACGAAAAGCGTCCATTTCATTCCCGTAAGAGATACTTACGAAGTTGCTGACGTAGCTCAAGTATTCATAAACGAAATTATCAGATTTCATGAAGTACCTAAAAAGATTATATCAAATAGAGATTCACGATTCACTTCAAGATTCTGGACTTACATGGAGTCAACCTTAGGAACTCAATTAAATTTAAGCACAGCTTATCATCCTGAAACTGATGGGCAAACAAAAAGGGTAAATCAAGTACTAGAAGATATGTTGAGGATGTATGTTATGGATCAGCAATCACACTGGGAAAAGTACTTATCCTTAGTCAAATTTGCATACAATAACAATTATCACAGTTCAATCGGAATGCTTCCATTTGAAGCATTATATAGCAGACCTTGCAGAACACCATTAAGTTGGGACAAGTTAGAAGATCGAGTAATACAAGAAATGGAGGAGCAAATAAAACAAATTAGACAGTGATTAAAGGAAGCACAGGATAGACAAAAGAGTTATGCTAATGCTCATAGAAATGATAGGAAGTATGAAGTAGGGGATCAAGTTTTCATCCGCATCAAACCGAATAAAAGTACTATTTGATTCGAAAAAGGGACAAAGTTATCACCCCGATTTATTGGACTATTTAAAGTCATGGAAAGAGTTGGACCTGTTGCCTATCGTCTTGCACTGCCACCTCACTTGCATAAAGTTCATAATGTGTTTCATGCACCTGTATTAAGGCATTACATAGCTGACCAATATTATAACCTTCAATGGGAGGAACTGCAGGTATCAAACGAAGGAACCATATTGGTTGAACTATTACGTATACTAGAACGTAGGGTTCGACAGCTCAGGAATCGTCTGGTAGACCAAGTTAGGGTCCAATGGGACAAATATAGTCCTGGATCAGCAACTTGGGAAGATACAGAGAACATATGTCAAAAACACCCCAACCTGTGTCAATTTTGAAGAACTTTAAACTATGTTTTGTATATATTTACTTTACTGTAAATCAAAGACTCATAACCATTTTTGAATGACCATATATAAACATGAACTTTTATGACATAATATCTGTTTAATTCTGCTAGGGGTTTAAGACGGAATATGTTATTGATCTTACTAAATTATAGTTATCAAAGTAAAGTTTAAATATTTGAGTAATTTTGCTTCTGATGGGAATTAAGATATTATAATTTTGTTTCCTTTATGCATATCTGTTAAACACACATGGGAGCAAGAACAATAGGAAAGATAAATCATGTGAGTTCATTTTTTATTAACAGGAGATATACATTTATAGTACATCGTTGTGACCGTTGGGATTCACATCCCAAGGTCTCTTGGACTCCTTTTGTCCATTCGGCTTCCACACTAACCCATTGAGGATTAGGTGTCCAACATTCCCCCCCTTAATCCGAAGGGTTATGTATGAGTCCAAGAAGAGAGCTGTAATACAAAATGTGCAAAAATGCATGGCAGCACTATGCTAAATGTGCTCTCTCAAATGTTGGTATAAAGGGTGGTGGTTTAAGGATGACCACCAACACTGGAACGCTTAGTGCAGTTCCCAGAACTCTTCCAAAACTGGCAAGAAGCTGGAGTCTTCTGCTAGAGGAAGTTCTCCTATTGTTTTGAAGAGGGAAACCTTCAACCATAAAAGGGAGGTCTCACCCCGCATAAAAGGGAAAACTTCAACCTAAAAAGGGAAGTCTCAACCTATGATGGTTTAAGGATGACCAACAACTCTGGAATGCTTAATGCAATTCCTGGAACTCTTCCAAAACTGGCAAGAAGCTGAAGTCTTCTGCCAAAGGAAGTGTTCTCAATTTTGTTCCTGGAATTCTTCTGAAACTGGCAAGAAGCTGAAGTCTTTTGCTAGAGGAAGTGTCCCAGATTGCCAACAGAAGGCACGTTCACGGGCATCTTTGTCTCCGGCTACAACTCTGAAACTGGTGTGGCAGGTTATGGCTCAGGATCGCTTGATATGGCTTTGAAGCTTGTAGATGACCATCATTTCCCCCCCTATCTGATACAAGGTGAGATGATGGAGAAAACTCAGCTACAAGACTGTTCAATATTCTAGAACAAGTTCTGACATGTGTTTGGAATATCTTCTTGGCAGTTGATGCCAATTGCCAAGAAGCGATCCATCCTAGATGAATCTTTGTTCTTGCAGGACGTTTGTTTCTGAAGAATCTGTGTGAAGAATGACTGGTTTTATGACAGTGCTTACATGGATGAAGATCAAAACGGTGATCTTTCAAATGGCCAACTCAGTCACAGTGTTGGCATTTCACGATCTGTTGTTGTTGTTGTTGTAGAAGAGGGGCAGAATCTGGAACAGCTGGAGGTGAACTATCATGAGGAGTAGATGAACTGGCATGAATAAATCCAACACTCTAAAACTGAATGGGCTTGGCGTAGTCTAGAATATGAAAGGACAAGTCCTTGTCATATCCAAGACCGATTCTGTGCTTGTTGTGGACAAGCTGTTCCCAAGGTCTAATGATGGGCTTGGGAAGTGTAGACTGAGTTTCTGCATCTGCATGTACAACTGCTGCTTTATTTGAATGAACTGTAACATTATTGACTTGCTGCTGATGGGTGGTTGTCTCAATGTTCTGAACAAAAACAGGTTCAGAATGATGTCTATTTTGATGTAGCTCTTCTTGCTATAGCTGTGATTCAAGTTGTAAAAAATATATCTTTTCCTGTGCATTTTGTAGATAGACCTTAATATCTATGAGAGAAACTTTGCTGACTTTTAATGTATCATGAGTAGTAGACGACATTATAGTTTTGAGGAACTCTAATACTTCACTGATTCTAGCCATTTTTTTCTTCAATGTCAGATTTACACCTTACAACTACTACTCAGTGCAGAAAAGTAATACCTACTCACAGTACACAACAATATCCTTTATACATGTGCAACAAATGATCAGAGTTCAACCAGCAAGCACCGATTACAATCCATTACGTGAAAATAAGAGTTTACTCATGACCAGCATTATGTTCTAACGAAACAACCGACAAAACGTTTCTCCATAAAAGATTACAATCAGCCCACCAAACTCTTTATGCAGCAGTTGAAGCAAGGAATTAATGCACTATAATGAATTTTAAATACAAAGCCACACTGGGGCAGTAGCAACTGCAAACTTGCTTGAATCCTTCAAATACTCCTTCACTTTCTCAACTAGTGGAAAGAATAGTCAAGTTCAATAGCGATTTTAACCATTCATGATAACATGTGGAACAACTACAATTGTGGGATTGCAGATTCCCAGAGAAAGAATTGTACGTAATCTCATAATCTTATGTGGAACAATGCAGATATATAAACCAAGTCAACATTGCAATTTCAAGGGTTTCATAGTAGCACATGCATATGAATATGCATCTCGGCCTATGCTCAATCAGTACCTCAATGTCTGGAAAATTTCTACCACTGGCAATCTCAATTAATATGTGGAAGCTTACCTTTCAATTCCTGGCAAATTCACATTTTATCATTTGCATGTGAAAGCTTATCAAACACTTGTTCACATATTTCATGGTTCATGAAAACTCAATAAAAATCAATCACTGTATGTGAAGTTTCCTTCATCCTCATTCATATTTTAACTATCAATCCCATCAACTTTGAATGCTCTCATAATTCAGATCCATTACCACAATTACGTTCACATATGCTGGATTCAATAAAAATCTTGGCATTTCACTCACTCTGGGCCATTATCTATATGGTTTTCATTTCACATTAAATTGCACAAAGTTTTGTCTCAACTAAACCTCAATACAATAGCCCTTTTAATTCTGGTTTTAAGCCCAAAATCTTCTTCTTGAATCATTTCCACAATAATTTATATATGGGTTTCAGTATCTGATTTCATATACTCAGAAATCAATGAGACAATGCCCCATCATTTAATTTTAACATTATTTTAAATGAACCAATATCAAATATATAAGTGCGCCCTTCCCATTCTGCTTACCAGCTCTTAAAATTGAATGCCAGAATTTCATACCTTGTCATTAACATTACAGTTAACCTTATACGACTACTGCAATACTGTTGTTGAGACTTTTCCATATTGTAATCTTTCAGTGCCTTCATTTAATAACTTTGCCAGACTCATTGGCTTGTGGTCTTTTTCCGCAATTTCAAATGTTAATTCGCTGTCTAATGGCTTACAGGCAGAATATGGATGATATTACCAACGCTTTTAGCATTCCGTGATTTTGGATTTAGAATAGTGTTAATAGCAAATGAAATTTGGAACTTTAAAACTTCATTTACCAAATCAATACATTCTTCAGCACTATCCAATCGAAGTTATTCGATTACATATCACCAAGTACTGTTGAAGTCTTCAACCCAATTTAACACCTCCCCCATCAATCCTTCAAACGCTCCACTGCATTTCTTAACATAGTAATTTTATTTGCCAATTAACTTCTGCAATTGCCATGGATATTACATCCCAATTGTGCGCTGTCTTACAAAGATTGAACCCAAACGCAGAGACCCTTCCATGCTAGTTCAACGCATATGCAAGCGTTGTATACCAAAGCTCTTCTCAGCCAAATCAAAAGAATACTGAAGTCAGTTCAACGCATATACAAATTGTGTTCAACGCAAATACAAATTCTGATATAACGCACAGCGTTAACTCCACAATGTTAATATTCAAACAGCTTTAATATCATTCAAGCCACTGGACATCATTAAAACTCAAACGCATATATACCAAAGTCGTTTTAACTACCATTCAACGTACAGGCATATACCATTCAAACGCATACAATATTCCCACTCAAACGCTGTGTCAAACACTGTGTCAAATACCACTACAAACGTAGTTTAGTACCATATATACGCTGTCCAATACCATTATTCAACGCAGTTCAATATATACAATGTTAAATACCATTCAATAAACGCAATTTAATACGATATATACGTGGACCATTCAACGGCGTTCATATTCCACAGCGTTAAAGCCACAACATTATACCATTTAGCGTTTAGGCCACAGCGTTATACCATAGCGAGTTTCAAATACCATTCAACCGCACAGTTCAATGGGACAGCATTAAATACCATATACCATTCAAAGTCTAAAGCAATACAGGTATCACCAAATGCATTCAAACGTTATGGACAACGTTAATATGCAAACGCAATGGGCATATACAGGTACCTCTGCGTGGCTCAGCAGATTCAACAACATTCAAATGAGCACCCACAATCAATGCAATATGCATTCATTAAACCAAACGTTGATAACGCATAACACATTCAAACTACCTTACCAAACGCATTCAAACTGAATCATACGCATACCATTCGCATACCATTCAACAACGCATACGAGCAGCTGGTGGTGTATCTCTGCAGTGGCACCGTCAGGCCTCAGCATGGACAGATGTGCAGTGCTAGCAGAGGCAGGTTATTTCAGGTCTGAGGGGAATAAGGCAGAGTCAGAGGTCAGGTAACGTAGAACTGACATATATATAGAGACCACAAAACAAGTGGCTCAAATTGGAGTAGGACCAGCAATCGCCCGCTCTGATACCATGTTAAACACACATGGGAGCAAGAACAATATGAAAGAAAAACATGAGAATACAATTTTATTAACAACTGATATACATTTATAGTACATTGTTGTGACCGTTGGGTTTCACATCCCAAGGCCTCTTGGACTACTTTGTCTATTCAGCTTCCACACTAACCCATTGAGGATTAGGTGTCCAACAAAGATTATGTAATCAATCCAAAATTTTAATGGAAATCATTTTGTAATCAAATTTGTTGTAACTTCCCTTTTCTCTATGTATTTATATGAAAAAAGAGATCAAAGAGAGAAGGATAATTAGAGGATAATGAGAGGGATAATGGAGGGATAATTAGGAGATAGGAGATGGAAAATTGTTAGATAGGATGTAAGAGAAGAGATAAGAGATGAGAGCTTAGAGGACGAACAATTGTTGAATTTGAGGCAAAGCTAAGAGCTTCATTATGTTGTAATTATTTCTCTCATATGTTCTAATGAAGGAAGTTATCCATTGAGTTCTACATCCATTATTTGTAATCTGATTTGAGTTATTTCTCAAGGCGGAACTGAGCCTTGGGCAGTCGGGCCAACTATCTTGGATGAGGTGCTGCCTTGAACATGTAAACTAGTGTAGTTATGTGTTTGTTTATTTGAATTTCAATTGTGATTCCTTGAAGTAGTCTTTCTTTAACTAATTTGTTGTTTGCTACATTTTCCAAATTTGTTGTTTCATCCCATTTCTAGATTTCATTTAATTTAGTGCTCTAGATTAACATTTGAATTATGTTGGGTGCAATAGATTAAATTTCCAATTCAGCAATGTGTGGTTTAATTTAGCAATGATTCAAGTTGTGTGATTAGCATAATTGTTTTTTCTATCATTTACTTTCTTCTTTTTAATTTTAGTTTTACTATTCAAGTCTTACATTTTATTTCTTGTTGAATGAGCTTGATAGTATAGAACACAATCATATAGAACCAGTGTTAGATGTTGGTATTATTATGCATATATTTTTTCAATAGCCTTGAAATAAAAAGACGCTCCTCGGATTGATAATTAATGTCTAGGTGATTAGTTGTTTTATTTATTTATCAAGCAATTAATTTTACCTAACATCAGTGATGTCCCGGATCACATGGAAACCACTAAAACGAAGAGTAGTAATGATGGTCAGGGATAAGAGGTGAGAACCCGTCATACCAACCATGGAATCCAATCTGATCTTAGGGGAAGGCTCGTAGTTAACAAACCAACGAAGTTATCCAAAGTACTAATGCTTGGAAGTAAGAAGACTATGCCATGAACAAGAGATTTGGGAGGGAACAAAATCGCCATTTCAAAGCCAAGAGTTGAAGCTCAAGTCTTGTAAATATTTTGCAGTGATGACATGCTACCAAAGGCCCTTATGGTGAATTGCCCTCCATAAATTTTTTAATAGCACTGTCGAGTTGAACGTGTCAGTGTCCTTCATATTCCATCCTCCTAGTTTTACAGGGGGAGAGATCAAGTCCATTCTAGCCAGGTGGAATTTTCAAGAGGAATTCGGGCTAGCCCATAGGAATTTGGTCAACATTAGGTGATTTTTGAGGTCTAAAATGGGCCTCCTAAGGAAATTATAAAATAATAGTGGAAATAATAAAATAAAATTATATTACATCATCAAATTTTAAAGGGAAAAAAGAAAAAACTATTTTTTCAACTCGTATTTTCAATTTATCTCCATATGGGTTTACTCAAATTTCGAGCAGAAAGGCTTGTTGGATGCAAAATTTGATTCCTCATCTAAATAATACCCATGTTGCATACTTTAGATGGACCCTCCTACATGAAAAACATGATTGCAATCACGTTTTTTCATGTATTTCTCATTTTTTGTGTAGCAAGGTCCATAGAAAATATGCAACATGGGTATTCCTTAGATGAGGAATTAAATTTTGCATCCAACGAGTAATCCCACTCAAAATTTGAGTAAAACCTTTAGGAGATAAGTTGAAAATATAAGTTGAAAAAGTAGTTTTACTATTTTATTATTTTTTAATCTTTTTACTTTTTTACTCCAAAAATGGTGAATCATCCCCCTATGGTTGACATCATCATCTTGAATCCTATTGGTTCTTATAAAGTTTATTTTGGTTGTACGTTTTTCGTAGGAGGCCCATTTTAGACCTCAAAATTTCCCTAATGAATGGTGTTGATTTTTTGAGTGACGACCTTCAGAAGTTTATAAATGTGAATCCAGTAAATCAGTATGCCATTGATGATTGATTTAATGAGAATCAATCATCCACCCAATGAAATCCAATTGTGTGGCCTATGTGATAATCTTGATTCAGTTTTTCTAACAATCCAGTCCCAATCCACAATCTTGTAGCTCATCGGCTTCAAATTTAATCTAAGGTATGTGAATCCCCTATCCAAGCATACAATGGTGACACCAAATCAATTTGCTATGTTCGTGGATGAAAATGTCTTCGGGTCGCTGGATATGACTAGAGATTTAGACTGATTCATGAGAAGCTTGAATGCAGTCCCAAAGTCCTGCAATATCTCAAAAATGTGGTGTCATTCTAGTGGGTTTTTTTCCCCAAAGTCAGAAGATCATCCACGAAGAGTAAATGGGTGGTGTGGACCAAGGCAACGATCAAACACCCAGAGATTAGCCCGTTGTTGTGAGCATCATTGTATCTTTTTCTAATACCATCCATGATGGTGATGAAAATGAGAGGAGACAGGGAACATCCATAGTGAAGGCCACGAGAGACTGAAAAGAAGTCAGTGGGAAGGCCATTGATCAATATGGAAAATGAGGCAGATTTTATGCAGGATTGAATCCAGGCAGTCATGGTGGAGCGAAAGCCAATCTTCTGCAGGTTCATCCAAATTAGTTCCCAATCCACACATTTAAATGCTTTGATCATATCAATTTTCATGAGGCAAGAATCTAAATTGTGGGATTTGATGGAATGGAGACATCCTTGTGCTATAGAAACCGCGTCATGGATCTGACGGTGTTTGAGAAGAAAAAATATTCAGTAGTGATATATGAAGACAAGAAGGGTTTGATGTGGTTGGAAATAATTTTGGATATAATTTTGTAGGTGGTGTTACACAATGATATAGGGCGAAAATCAAAAAATGAGACATGCTTATCTATCTTTGGGATTAGTGTGATAAAGGTGGCATTGGTGGCAATAGAAACTCATCTATGGATTCTGGACTCTTCCAGCATAGTAATGAGCTCATCTGTTATGATTCCTTGAAAGTGTAGGAATATATTTGTTGTCCATCCATCAGGTCTGAGACTTTTCCCTCTACCCAAACTTTTCATAATAGAGATGACTTCGTCCTTTGTGACCGGGCATTCCATCTATTCTAAAGCTTCCCTGTCAATGGTTGTGGGAAAGAAATCACATTGTTCTAGTTGTTTGTTTTAGGGAACCTCATCTCATGCTAGATATATTTCACTAAAATATTTGTGTGCCGCCCCCTCAATATCTTTCCAGTCTATTAGTTGGTCTCTAGGTTGAGTTAATGCTCCAAATATTTTTTTTTTTGCCTGCCAGAAATCTGTCTATGGAAAAATTTATTGTTTTTGTCCCCATCCTATATCCAAATGATGTGACTTCTTTGTTGTAGAGCTTTGGCATGTCTAAGGAGGATTTGTGATCTGCATCCTTCTAGCTGCAGGATCTCTGATTTACGAAAGCAGAGAAGAAGTTGGGGTCATTGGGGTCCTCTAGGATATTAATTTTTTCTGCTATATTTATCAGTTCCTTCATCAACATCATGTTCTTGTTTCCTGCCCATATTTTTGTGGCTTCTTTTAACCTCTGAAGTTTCTGATTAATTCTATCCATTTTTCTATCCTTTGAGTCTGTTGCAATTTTTGGCCAGACAAATTTGACCAATTATGTGTAGTCTATCTCTTTAAGCCAGAAATTATTAAATTTGAATGTTGGAGCCCTGTTTTGATGTATTTCCATCCAATTTAACAAAATGGGGAAATGATAAGAGATCTTAGTTTGAATAATGGTGGATGTGAGACCCATCAGCTTATATATTTGTGCACTAAAAAATGATCATGGGAACATTCTTCTTACCACCATTATTCTTCTAGCTCCCAGCATATCAAGGTCGAGTTGATTTATTTGTTGACCAAGTGTGAGAGTGCGGGAGTGCAGATAATGGTGAGGGAGGTGCATAGGTGCTTTTCTGCATTTTCTTGGTGAGCATTCTGATAATGATACTGACATTGTTATGCTTAACACTGCCACTACTCTGATTAATAATTCTAGGTCCAATTGGGTGTCAGGTCCTTTAAGTAGGGGAGGGGATGGGAAGGGGGAGGTGAGGAAGATTTCGTTATGTGAGGTTCAAGTGATGGTAAAGACTAGTGGAAAATATTAACTCAATATTATTTCAAATAGAATTAACATACTTGGAAAATGTTTGCATGCAAAGATATGATTTATGACAAAGCCTCTCATTTTACTATCAAGTTTCCTTAGAGTGCAGAGTGTGGTGTAGAATGTGGAGGTGAATAGAAAACCATCATTATGCTTCCTCCTACACCTCAACAATCCCCATCTGTGCACGATGTTACGATGGTGGGTAAGGGCTTCAAACGCTATCAGGTCACAAGAGATTAAAATGAATTATGTTTAGAAATGACAAAATTTGTTTGAAGCGGTTTGGAACTATTCCATTCTTTGGGCTCAGCCCCACTGTGCTCAAGGTATGAAGCTTGGGATCATAGTAGTCTAGATTATATAAAGAAAGTATACAAAAAGTATTATTTTACTTCTATTGCATTGCATCATGAGATTTAATGATGTGGCTTCGCAACCTGAGGGAATTTTTTCTTTTTTGAACTATTCAAGTACACTAAAATGGTTATTGTTTTAAATAATTACAAAGAGTTGAGGCCTGAAAAATCAAAATGAAGTTATGGAAACAATGACTCTACAACTTAATTATATCATTTGTACCTTGCTTTGATAATAATGAGAATTATATAAGTTCAAACCTCAAGACATCAACACATTAATGGTGATGCCTTTACGAAAATTTAACAAGAATGATGGATTAAAGTTAAAATGGGTCAAGTGAGATTTCTTGCGTCGAAGAATGATGTAGAACATAATGTCATTTTAAGCTAATGTAGAACATATTTATATACACTCTGTATAGATCTTCCCATCATAATAATTATGACGATGTAAGGTCTTTGACGATATCTATATTAAGTTTGCTTATTGACTGTAAAATTTTAAACATTTTCCATTTACGATGCAAATTTTGGATATCCGTGTACCCCCATTCATTACAACGTCAATTTTACTTCACTTCACCATATTAAAAATTTACGAAAACTATGTCAACAAGAAATCAAGAAGAGTAGACTTCCACCAAGCATACTTTAAAAATAAAAATGAAACATGAAGCATCAATGTCTACAACTTCAACAAATTTTGATTACAATACACCAACCACAAAGATTATAAGGAACAATGTGACCCCTAAAAGTTTCACTAAGCTTCTCTTCGAGAAATCCATGCAATCAAAAATTTGTTTGGACACCACTAAATTCTTCACTAAACTTAGCTTCGTGAAATCCATGCGATCCAAAATTTGTTTCAAGTGTATAAAATCCTTAACTGTTGGAGCAACCATCCAATTGTGTTTTATACTCATGTGACAATCTCAATGCAATTATATTAAGGAACTTCACATTCACAACAATTTTTTATCGTCGAACATGTGTCAATGTGACTTGTTTTTCTCACTTTATTTATTGTTATTAAGGATCTGCATTTTTATAAAGCCATGGACAACGTCCTACACCTCCACACCCCATGAAAAATTCACAGAAAAATTGGTAGAATGAGTATTTGTTGAGGGATTAAGGGTAATTGAAACCTTACCTACTCTATCCACGAAAACTTTTCCCTCTTGCTTAAAGGCTTTTGCTGGTGTATGAAAATTTCTTTAGAGTAAATAATCATAAATGTTACCCAATTTGCAACTAAGTTACTAAAATCTCAGTAGGAATAATTAAAGCACATAGGCACCTCAATTGTTGAACTTGCTAGAAAATTTGGTTCTACAATTGAAAAATCTACAAGGCAGGGTTGTGATATTGTAGGGATTGAGAATCCCAAGGCTGTTACAATTAGCAGTAATCTACATGAATTTCCCAAGAGAAATTAGTCAAATTGGTTTTAACTTATATGATAAATTCCCTCTCAAAAACCAGATTGGGTGGTCTAATTATACCCAAGGCATGTAGTAAGGCAAAAATTCTCTTAATAGTTGATTGTCCAAAACTAGTGGCTTTGAAAATTTGATTTTTCTGGTCATTATTAGGTTTTTCAATGCTTACTAGACTCCAATGTGCCACTGGAATGCCCTTCATCCATCCAGCCTCTTTGCTAGTGATTTTTCCATGGAAGCTCGTTAACAAGGTTGATTTTTTCAGGATCAAAGTTAAAGGCTCTAAAACATTGCTTTAGATGGCACTCGGATGGAAATTATGATGTGAAGAGTAAGACTAGATTCCCTTTCAGAACCATCGGACAACAGGATGAGCTTGCAAAAAATATAAATCCATAAATTAAAATAACTTACAAATTAAACTACTACCAAATTACTTTGTTGGTTTGAAAGAAATTTTACTACTATGCAACCTTATAAAGATATATTTACATTGATAGGCGTTTTCTCTACGGGAATGGGGTGGGAAAACACTGTTCAACCCATCCAATCATAGATTTTCATTTTCGGTGTTCTAGCTAATTAAAATTTGGCACCTGTCCAATTAAAAATCTGATACCTGACATGTCAATCATCATGGTTGTTGTCTACTCTTTCAATGCGTTTCTACAACACATAGGCCCATTTGCGCAAAGAAGCCATCCCCTGGTAGCCATGATGGTTTTAGCGTTTGATGAACTGCAAAACATCCTAACCTTCAACCAACGCACATCCTAACCTTTAGTCATCACCGCCTTGTTTTTGACATCAACACCATAATATACAACCTGTCCAGACTTGAGAGCCTTCATGACAATAGAACTTTGCTCATCGTTCTCATCCAAACTATTTGTACAATTTATTATGTCTGCCTCTATTTTTATTTTTACTCTTTCTGGATTTAAGAGATGACGGTTTCGAATCCCTATATTTATTTTGGAAAGTTTGTGAAATAGATGGAAGAGCAGTTAGAAGAAGACTACAAGATAGTGGAACGACTTTAGCTCTAACTTCAGCATGAATGAGCCAAATGATTTCATGCGGAATGCTAGAATGAGTGGCTGCAAACAAGGTGCCTCTCTTGTTCACCCATGCTACTTTTTTAATACAATAGTAAACTATGTCTTCACAAAGAAAAGTGGAACCCTCAATTGATATCAAAGTCCATTTGAAACAAGTGATCATGATGCAGTGCCACTACAGAATTTGGCATTTTCATGTGATTCTCAAAATTATTCCATTCTTCTAGCTTGAAGGGAAGATTTTTTTGAACTAATACCCTTGCTTCACTGGTGAGGTATGTTGAGTGTTAAGTTATACCTCTCAGGTCTGGTACCTAAGTCTAAGGAAGTCCATTATTTCCTTTTATATAAATAAAGAAACGAAAAATAAGGGAGAGCCATTCCAATAGGTGAAAAGAACTCTGTAAGTTGGGTCTTTGAGTTCTCTAGAAAAATTAATTATGTTGTGCTTCACTACCCGCCTCTCTCAAAACCTCATTGCATCTTGGAATAATCCCCATATATGTTTTAAAAAATGTTACTAAACTCTCTTTCTATTTAAAAAATGCAAGAAGAAGTTATTAAAAGGGAATTGATACAAAGTGATCGTTCACAGAACACAAAACTTAGTGCAGGCGTCCGACAAATTTTCAGATAGCTAGACATTTTATGCATAGATTGGCAACGTCAACTCTTGTGAATGTGCCTGACCGTAAACCAAGCGTAGTTTTAGGTCATCCGGTCATCATATGGATGGGCAACAAATTTCCATGGTTGACTTGTAATTTTCCTCAATCCTGAATTTTTAAACATACAATCTAGTTAAGGGTGGCTAAACAAAGTGAAGAGATTGGTAAGTAAAATCTTTCAAAAATAAGGAAGACCTATTCTAATAGGTGTAAAGAACTCTTCAAGTTGGGTCTTTGAGTTCTCCAGAAAAATTAATTATGCTATACTTCATCGCCCTACACTAGAAAAAATTGTCACTCGTTTGGACACTGGAAAATTTTCAGGTTTTGAGTTTAAAGGGTAAGATGTTTGGAAGTTTTTGGAGCGATGTTATGACACATTCAGCCTTCAATTTTGACTTTCAAAGAGTTTTCTTCCCCAAACAATTGATTATTTTGAGCTGTAGTTGTAGTGGACTAAAAAAGTTTGTAGTCTCAATTTCAAAGGTAAAGTTTTTGAAAGCATTTGCAAGGGTATAGTAGATTCATTGGGTGTTCTCGTCTTGCATCTTGACCTTGAGGGATCCTATTTTAAAATGATCAATGATGCTAAGTTTCCTTTCACCTGGCCCTTTTTTGGTCACTTGAAAGTTTTCTTAGAGATTAGTCTTAATTATTTTGTGACCCTTGTGAGGTGTAATGGATTTAAAAGATGACTCAATTATTAAGTCTGTATTGTTGAAGTGTTTCATTTTCTTTAGTGTCCTTTTAGTTTAAATAATTTGGACCTTGTTTGAGTCTTTGCAAATTTCTTGAATTTCATTTTGAAATGAAGATATTTTAGCAACTTTCAGAGGGGAGTATTGCCTTCCAATACAAATATTTTGGCAGCCTTTAAAGGGGAGTATTCAAATGTCTTATATTATAATGAAAATATATACATCACACACATGAATCTAGAAAGAGTAGAAGTACAAGAAAAAATTAACCTCACTAGAGATTGTTCTTTACAGTTAAAACTAACTTCACCAATGGATTTTCTTTACATAATAAAGTTTTCTTGTAGCCAAATTTGTTTTCAAAATTGTCAAGTTTTGTGCCCTATGAAACAAACCATATATTGATGTTTTGAGTAAGGGTTAGGTTTTTATCATATCAATTTCATGGTCCACACAATTTTATCATGAAGGTAGGATGCTCATTTTTGGGAATTTATTTAATAATAAAATTCACTCAATTTATCTCGCATAAGTTGCATCTGTAGGGATTTTTGAGTTTTTTTGTAAAATTTTGTAAATTAAGATTTTTTCTTTTAAAGGTATTGTAATTGTATGGCTTTTTGATTTTTTTTGTAAGATATTGTAAATTAACATTTTTTAAGGTATTTATAAATTTGTGAGATTATAGATTGTTCATGATTTATGAAATTAGTTTCTTAATCTGTCTAAGTAATATTTAACTCGTGAAAATTGCTTGAAAATTATATTTATATTTAACCAAATTTTCAATTTATCCTCCAAATAATAAATTTCAAGTGTTTCCTCTCAATCATTATAAAATTTTAAATTTGAATCATGAAAACAAACCCCTTCAAACTAATTGTGGTAACAGAATTTAACTCTTATCATTTAAGATCCTTTATATATCATATATATAATTAATGTGTTGGATAATCAGTTTTTAAATGTGCCCTAAGGAGCATCATTACGATAGACTTCCTTTGACATATATGGGGATCTATTCTTGCAACAAACTTCCTTTTAACTTAGGTGGGGACCTATTATGCTAAAAATACACATTGAGGCTTCAACGTGACTCCATCTTTGTATGCCAAACAACTGTTACATATGCTTGAGAGAATGCATACCCTTAATATGGCTTAGGTTTATATCGACCTCATCTGTGAACCATGACTCTATTGGTACTTGCAAATCTTTTTAGAAGGAATGGCTAATATTTATCAAATCCCTTTTTAATCACCTCATACTGCAATTTGAATTATTTCATATTGGCAGACCTATTATTTAGACATCACTTATAAAAAAAACCCTTGATATTGGGGGGAAATCATAAACATATTTCAACTTTGCCAAATTTTCTAAAAGCCCTTGTGGATAATTTCTCTTTTTAGGAACAATCTTCTAGTTGGATCTAAGACTATATTCATTGAGCTTTTTTTTCTAGTAAAAAGGACTTTGTTTTGTCCCTTTCTTTGGAGTTCGAGAATTTTTACTTCTTCCCATGTATTACAACAACTATTTTCTTCTCTGAAATTGGAGTCATTATATCTATTTTTCTTTTTTATTTGAAGGTATGAGTTGTATTTTCCATTAAATTTTTTCCACGGCTAGAAGGGGACATGTTCAGTACATAGAAATCTACATTGAAAAACGAGGTTCAATTTTTTTAAGATGGCTTGGTCGTCTTGGTGTTTATTGGAGCTAGAATTATTTCCAAAGAATAGCCTGCATTGAATGATGCTCTTGGACGTGAATATTGCAAAATCTAATTTAGAGATTTAGAAAAAGGATGTGATGTATTAAGTATAAAAGTGAGAAACAAATATGGATTCAAATTGACTGCTTCCTATATGTTGAAGTTAAAAAATATATTATGTTTTGGATGTACTGTTATAATTGGAACACTTTATTCCTCTCTAGGAAATTTCGAGTATTATTTCTCATTATTTTTCATTTAAGAGGTGTTACTTGACAAGTTTTGATCGTATTTTCTATGGATTATTAGTCCATATACTTTTGTGCCTTTCTAAAAATTATTGCCAATGCTTTGATTTTCATTTAATATATTATGTTATCTCACGAGTTCTTATCTAAATCTTATATTCAATTATTGTAACCTAAGCCTCCACAATACAAAAACAACCATGTTTTCCATATATGTGGATATGATGTTGGCTTAGCAGCAGATGGGAAGCTCTTTGTAGCTTGCAATGGGTGTGCATTTCCAATATGCAGGCCTTTCTATAAATACGATCGGAAAGATGGAAATCAATCTTGTTCACAATGCAAGGCTAGATACAAGTAGCATAAAGGCCTTGCTATAAATATGAGCGGAAATATGGAAATCAATCTTGTTCACAATGAAAGACTACATACAAGTGGCATAAAGGTTGGTAAAAGTTTTCACTTATTAATTTTAGGAAGACCTAGATTTACTTTTACAAATTTCCTTTATCAATGATGATGTAAAATGTCTTCTAGGCATCCGATCTCAGTAATCATTTGCAAAAAATGAACACTTACATGTTTTCTTCTGCTCCACTATCAATATGAATCAGACATTAGTCTCTTATTTGCAATGAAAAAATAGAATGAAGTGGCATAAAAGTTGGTAGAAGTTTTTACTTGTTAATTTGATGGAGAACACTTGTTAACTTGATGAAGAGCTAGATTTCCTTTTACGATTTGCCTTTATTGTTGAGAAATGTAACTAGGTTCAGTCTTAATTAATGTATTTGAGTCACCTTGTAATGTAATTGTCAAAAGAATAAAGAAAAGAAATATTATTATTATTATGACTTATTAAAGCATGGGTTTCATGCTTGGGTCATCATGTTTTAGGTCAAAGTCCCCATTGAGGACTTCTAGGATTTATTCTGAGTCAATAGAGTCATTGTACTTTTAAAGAGACTCTTGTTGGTTTTTTGAATCATGTAAAAGGGTTCAGTATTGAGTCAAATTTAATTTATGTATCCTCCACACCAAGTCAGCCTAGAAGAGATCAAGTGGGCCTAAGGATATCAATTCAACCTCCCTTGAAGCCTATAAATAGAAGCAAGTCAAATTCATTTGGAGGATCTCATCTCAAGCTAGTTCGCTATCTCTAAGGAAATCGGAGAAGTGCGAAGTGGGTCTACATAAGCCAAAGGAAGTGCGAGTTGAGTGGAGTCTAAGGAGAAGAACAAAAATGAGATTTTGGTGCCTCTCTCTCTCTATGTTTCATGCCCTAGTTTGGGAGATCGAATTCTTCCAACTTTTACTAATGCTGAAAGCCACTACATAGTCAAAGTTGCTAGAAAAGAGGTAGAAGATCTAAGAGGTTGACTTGGTGTAGAGGGAAGGTTTGGTCTTTTTCTAGGGTGAAGAGTCTCAAATAATACTATTGAAAGGAAGAGAATTTTGACTGGATTTCCCCTTGAGGGGAGTTTTTCCCTAGCATAGTGCCTATATCTAGTGTCCATTGTTTTATGTGATTTTGCTTTGGTAATTTCTTGATGAACTAAAGAAATAAGATATAAAGGAAACTTAATAAGAAGTCAAGAACATCATAAGTAATTATCAAGTATAAGAAAATATTTCTGCCTTTCTGATTTTCTAACATGGTATCAGAGCTTTGGTGAAGAAAGAAGAAAAAAGAAGCCTCTTGAGTATTGGATCCAAGAATAATTCAAAAGGGTTATTCAAGGGAAGAAATCTACCATCTTCAAATACAATGTCTAACAAAATCAAGGGAGAGAGAAAACTTGAAGGAGCCTCCAACTACAGGGCTTGGAAAAAGAGGATTGACCTCATCCTTGAAAAGAACAAGCTTCTAGACTTGGTCAAAGGAAAAGTAAAGAAGCATACAAAATACTTGAGTGATGCTGACAAAGTAAAGTTTAGGGAATTAGAATTAGTGGCCATGACTCTAATGGTAGAAGGAATAAAGAACAACCTTGTCCCATTCATAGACAACATCAATCATGCTTAGGAAACGTATGAAGCCTTGTCAAAGTTATTCACTATTAATAACATTGGTCAAGTAACAAGTTTGAAGAATGAGCTAATGACCACAAAGATGACTAAATAAGACACAATGGCATCCTTCTTTGTGAAGATAGCAAGAATCAAGGATGATATTTTTTCCATTGATGAAATTGTTACAGACAAAGAACGCGTGATCACTCTATTAGGTATGCCATTTTCTTGGGGTGCATTTGCTATAGGACATAACAGTTTGAATGAAGCTCCCACTTTTGAATAACTATGGACTACCTGCATTCGGGAAGAATTGAGGATCTCACTAGTTTCCAATTCTGAAGATGTTTCAAATGTGAACATTGCTCAACATAAAGGAAATAAATTGAAAGGACCAAGGAAGAAAGTTGAGATGTCCAAGGTAGAATGCTATCAATGCCACAAGAAGGGTCACTACAAGAGTGATTGTCTCGACAATCCAAGAAATAATAAGAGAGAAAAATATCATGATAACATTGTTGAAGAAGAATATCCAAAGAAATCCAAACCCAAAGAATCTGACATAAGGGACTTACACTACTAAGTCCTTTGCTTTTAGTCTTAGATGTCTTATTTTGTGTTTTAGAATTTATAGGTTGTAACATGATTTTTGGAAAAGACATTTTATTTTGTTTTGATAAGTTTATAGGTATCCCTCATGGTTTGGAGGGAGCCCCCAACATCTCCCAAATATAAGTATCTCATTTCCTTTCATTTTTTGCTTTCATGTACTTGTTTATGTTTTGATTATATTAATATTAATCACCATTCTCCCTATATTGTCTTAATTAGGAAAAAATTTGCTATATACTCAAAGCGTTTGAAGAGAGCCACCCAAGATAAGGTTTGTCAAGAAAGAAAGGTATGCCTTAAACTAAAAAACATTGATTTATTTATATTAAATGATTATTCATTTAAAAATCTATTACTAAAATTATTATGTCTAGTTATATTGAATCATAGTGATTATTGTTTTGGGTGATTCATCACTTGATAATTCTATCCTACTCATATTCTTAACTGATTTTATAGAACCCTAGACATGTTCTCTGGAAAACCTTAACCTAAGGGTATGCTAATGTGAATGTCGAAAAACTAAACTACTTAGGGTTATTGAGAAATCTGATTCGAAATTTTTAATTGATGATGTCATGTTTGGGATTTTTGGTATGATAAAAAATAACTAACTTGTTAGGGTTGAATGATAAAGTTTAAAATCTCGAACCCTTGAAGTTTTGGTAATTTTGGTTTGCTATGTTCTTATATTGAAACCCTAACTCATTAGGGTTTGGTGGAATGTGCAAGAGACACCCTTATAATGTCTTAAAAATGATTTCCATGGAATGTGTGTTTATCTAATCAAACCCTAGTCTAATAAAGTTGGTTGTATGTCTAACTCTTATTGATATTTGTGGAATTGGGTTTGACTAACACATGATATGAAATACTTATGTATGATGATGAAGTCATAGATGTATGAGTTTGACCTATTTATCGGTGATCATGAATCTTAGGGTTTGGAGCTAAGCCCTAGTCAATGTTTCTTTCTCTAGGATGATAATATTTGTGAAATTCTAGGGTTTTGGAGTTAAACCTTTGTAGAAGTAAAAATATCTTATGACAATGTGATAATTTGAGATTTGTGTAAGATCGTTGAAATCTGAATTTTAGTTGTGATTAATGTCTAATTTTAGTTGTGAATTTTAGTTCTGAATTATAGTTGTGATTAGTTTAGGGTTTGCTACTAATCCTAGTGGAAACTAGTCATGTCGATGACGAAGTTGTGAATGGATTTGATTGGTTAACTCCCATGTATGAAATCTAGGATTTGTATGAAACATGAATTTTGAAAGTTGTTAGATGATTTGTTGATATATATTTGTTTGAATTGTTTCTAGGGTTTGTTATGAGGAATGGTATGTCATACCTTTGGAAGAAACATTGAAGCCCTAGATGTAATGAAATTTGTTATGAATTAGTCTAGGGAATATGATTAAGTCCCTAGTAAGATGTTGAAAGAGTAGGTGTCTCTTGTTTTCTTTTGTATCTAATATATAAGGTTGAAATGCATCTGTAATTCTGATATGGCTAACTTCATGCTTCTATAGATTTGGTTATAAATTCTATCTAGGTTGTGCAGGTACACAATCTTCAATATGGTGAATATGTTCATTGATAAGCATGATGTGGATGATGGCAAATCTAATGAAATGGTTAGAAGCCACAAAATATTCTCAGATGTCGAAGTAAAGAAGTTGATCTCTGTAGATTAAGAGGGAGCCTGGATAAAGGAAAGCATTAGGGGAATTTTGAGGTCTAAAATGGGCCTCCTACGAAAATTATAAAATAATAGTGGAAATAATAAAATAAGATTAAATTACATCATCAAATTTTAGAGGGAAAAAAGAAATAAAAAATTTCAACTTGTATTTTCAACTTATCTCCCTATGGGTTTACTCAAATTTCGAGCAGCAACACTCATTGGATGTAGAATTTGATTTCTCATCCAAGAAGTACCATGTTGCATACTTTCAATGGACCCTACTACATGAAAAATGAGAAATACATCATTAAAAAAAAAAAATCATGATTGCAATCATTTTTTTCCATGTATTTCTCATTTTTTGTGTAGCAACATCTGTCAAAAGTATGCAAAATGGGTAATCCTTGGATAAGGAATTAAATTTTCCATCCAACAAGTACTCCCGCTCGAAATTGAGTTATACCTTAGGGAGATAAGTTGAAAATATGAGTTGAAAAGTAGTTTTATTATTTTATTATTTTTTAATCTTTTTACTTTTTTACTCCAAAAATGGTGAATCATCCCCTATGTTTGACATCATCATCTTAAATCCTATTGGTTCTTATAAAGTTTATTTTGGTTGTACACTTTTCTTACGAGGCCCATTTTAGACCTTCAAATTCCCCTAATGCTCCCTAGTTGATAGGGAGGGTATAACATAGTTTTGATTGGAGAATGAAGGATATGTTGTTGCATGTGAAGTAGGAAAGGAAAGTGTATGATTAACGAATCTTCTATCAAGTATTTTGTTGATAGTCCTATTGTGTTGAGAAGCAACATATGTTTTCTCAAAGACCATGAAGGTTTGTATTTGATTATGTACATGTGTAAGTATATTATTGATTGGGGTTGTGTTTGTACAGGTAAATTTCTCGAAGGTTTTTGATACCATGTTGTTATCGATCAGATTGATCGAGAGAGACTTGTGATCCTTGATCTTCTAGATAAAGGGGTGTTGAGGCATTGCGAGTGAAGCATTTCCTAGGAGGACATATGTCCGACACTATGCGTTGATGTCTAAGTCATGAAGTTGGATAGGTGGCGTTGGTCATTGAGCTCTAACACACACCTAGATTTATGGGTTGATGGTTAGCAAGTAATCCTGATGGTATCTAGAGAGGTTGAAAGCATGATTCCATCTTAATCCTACCTGGATAGATTACCCTGGTCAAGGATCTAGTCTGTGGCATCGTGGTGCCTAAATTGTTGAGAGACCAATGGATAGATTGCCCTCGTCAGGAATATATTCCATGGAATTGCGGTGCCTAAGCTGTTGAGAGACCAATGGATAGATTTCTCTAGTTAGGAATCTAGTCCATGGCATTGTAGTGCCTAGAGCTCTTCATGGTTCATATAGTTGAGATCTTCCTTGTACTTGTATATGATGAATACCTCGCTAGTTAAGAGGGATTATTGAAAAATGTAACTAGGTTCGGTCTTCATTAATGTATTTGAGCCATCTTGTAATGTACTTGTCAAAAGAATAAAGAAAAAAATTATGATTATTATTATTATGACTTATTAAAGCGTGGGTTTCATGCTTGGGTCATCATATTTTAGGTCAAAGTCCCCATTGAGGACTTCTAGGATTTATATTGAGTCAATAGAGTCATTGTACTTTTAAAGAAACCCTTCTTGGGCTTTTGAATCATGTAAAAAGGTTTGGTATTGAGTCAAATGTAATTTATATATCCTCCACACCAACTTAGCCTAAGGAAATCAATTCAACCTCCCTTGAAGTCTATAAATAGAAGTGATTCGAATTCATTTGGAGGATCTCATATCAAGCTAGTTCAATATCTCTAAGGAAGCCAGAGAAGTGCGAAGTGGGCCTAAGGAAGCCAAAGGAAGTTCGAGTTTGGTGGAGTATAAGGAGAAGAGGAAAAATGAAATTTTTGTGCATCTCTCTCTCTGTTTCATGCCCTAGTTTGGGAGATCAAAGTCTTCCAAGTTTCACTGATGCAAGAAGTTGCATGATGCCAAAAGTTGCTACATAGTCGTAGTTGTTGAAAAAGAGGTCGAAGATCTGAGAGGCTGACTTGGTGTGGAGGGAAGGTTTGGTCTTCATATATGGTTAAGAGTCTCAAAGAATAATATTTAAAGGAAGAGAATTTTGACTGGGTTTTCCCCTCGAGGGGGGTTTTGCCTTGGCATAGTGCCTATATCTGGTGTCCACTATTTTATGTGATTTCGCTTTGGTAATTTCTTGATGAACTAAAGAAAGAATATATATAAAAAAAATTGATAAGAAGTAAAGAACATCACAAGTAATAATCAAGTATAAGAAAATATTTATGCCTTTCTAATTTTCTAACATTTATCAACCCGATGTCGAATGTCTTCTTGGTATCAAATCTTAGTAAATGTTGGCCAAATAGGATCATTTACATGTATGCTTCTACTCCTCTTTCAATATGAAACTAACATTATTCTCTTGTTTATGTATTGTGGTACAGGTAGCCCTCAAGTGGATTGCGACAAGGAAGAAGAATGTGAAGATGATTTGGATCATTATTGCAACTGCACTCAGGGTAACACAAATGAAAAACAACATATTTTCAACTGCATTTAGCATAAAACGAATGAAAATAAGAGATTGGAGAGGCCATGTTGCATTGGAAAATGACAAAATGACCTATGGACAAAGGGAGGATGTTGGTCCATCATGCTTAGAAAGCCAAGAGGTTCCTCAGCTTCAAGTTCCCCTTATTACCAATGGAAAGTTAGAAGGACACTCAATTTTATGAAGTTTCATACATATAAGTTTAGTACTTTTCCAATAGTGTTGTCGTTTCTTTCGACAACTCTTAATACATTTCACATTTGGACAGATTTCTGGTGAGTTTCCAGCGGGATCCCCAGAGTATCATAATATTGTTGCTCCACCCATTGGTGGTGGCAGTGGGAAGCGTGTTCATCCACTTCCTTTTCCCGATTCTACTCAAACAAGTGTTTGGAAACCTTTTTTTTTTTTAGTTATTTCAACATTCTTCATGTTTCAGATTTCATTTATTTTGTTAAACAATTAGAATCTCTGAGCTAACGAATAGTGAATCAGAGAAAAGAAAGATTCAACAAAATGGAAAGACAATACCAATAAACGAAACAAAAATTATAAACAGAAAAAAGCAAAATAACAATAGATTACACAATAACATTTGTCATGTACAATCTTAATCGAACAATGCATCACCTTTAAATATCGCTTTACAGAGGCTATGATAAATCCTTATTAAACTAGATGAGAGTCAATGATATGTATCACTCACTGCTAAAATTTATCTTCCATAATTTCAATGACAAGGACCACGAGATAATGTTTTCTAATTCTTATCTGCAAAATATTTTCTTGCCTTCACTCCAACAAAATATTAAGCCAATCTCCTATGATGCACTAATTGTGATGATCTATTATCTTCCACCTTTTCTACTACAATTATTTCCTTCCACATTCCCACTCCCCACTACTCCTATCGGCATTCCTTTGCACCTTTCACTGCAATTGCTAGTATATTTATTTTCATCTTTTCGCAAGCCTTGTATTATAGTATTATCTATTGCACAAAATTCATAGGAATGATCTAACAATTGTTTTGAATAATGTATGACATGGCACTTCCCAATGGGTAAGATTAAAACAGTGCAATAGTAGGGTAAATTTGAGGAAAATTTGTCAATTTTAGTCTTAGAGGGTTGAATTTAAGGGTAGGATACTATCTATGTGCATTAGAGCCAATTTAAGATTTGTTTGTTTCATTTTTATAAGAATATGTTGTGGTGTTATTAGTTATTTGATTATATTGGGAGGGACATGCAGAAGGGTGGATGTCTCTTCTGCTTTCTTCCTCCTTCTGCACACATTCCCACTCTGGCACCTCCACACTATGCACTCTTTTTTCACACACCTCTAGCCCACACAACACTTCTTAGGCATGAAAAGTTTGGTTTGCTTGTATAATAAATGGACTAAGTCATATAATACAGAAGGGTGGATGTCCATTTCTATGTTTTTTTTGTATCTTTGTAAAACGGTTTTCCATTTCTATGTTTTGTTTTATTGTCAATTATAAGACACCAATGTCCCAAGAACCAGAAGAGATGAAGGCGATGCAAGATAAAGGAAGTTGGAAGACCATAGAGAAAAAAAAGAAAGCTACAACTTGAATCTCGCCAAGAAAGACGAGGAGCCAGATAATTAAAGACTAAGAAAATTATAGGTCCGATAGACCAATTTGGTCTCAGTGGACGTTAACCACCATCATCATCATCATCATATGAAATTGATGTCACGGGTTAAAATATTTTCAATAAGGTTTAAACATCTTACTCACATCATTTTTTTTTACTTCTAATTACTTTACATGAAATTATATGGACAATTAATTTATGCATAACACTTTTTTTATAGCCCACATTGCTATTCTATTTAGAGAATATTTTATTTTTATTTTAAGGCCGACAAACATACTTACACATCGCCTTCACTCTTAGGTGTAAACCAACATAGGTCCATCTTAAGTATAGATCTAACATGAGGTGAGAGGGATCAAATTTCTTCAAGTGCAAACTTATTTAGAGTGCAAAATACAATGTGTTATTTTTCATTATTTAACTTGTATTTTTGAATGCTATATATATATATTATATATATTATTAATATATTTATATATATATATATATATATATATATATATATATATATATATATATTATATATATATATATATATATATATATATATGACCAAATAAATGTTTTAAGCTTAGAAACTTTAATTTCTCGTGATACACCAACATGGACGCATCTTAAGTACAGATCTAAACATAAGAGATAGGGATAAATTTTTTTTCACATGCAAAGTGCAAAATACAATGTGTTTATTTTTCATTATTTAAATTATAGTTTTTGAATGCTAAATATATATAGGACCAAATAAACGTTTAAAAAAATAAGAATTAAAAAATAATCCTGATAATATACATAATTTTTTGAAAAACGATATATAATATAATTGAGATTAGAATATTTTACATATCACATTTTTTCACCCAATTAAATGGTTTTTTATTATTAATATATTTTTAAGTAGATGCCAATATTAATTTCAGATTAAAATATTTCAGTGATAACCCACATTGAATATTTTTTTTTATATATAAAACATTAAAATATTTTATTTTAACCAATATGAAATTGATATCGACATAAATTAGTTAACATAAATTTTCAAATAGTTTATGTAAATCTCTTGTTGAAATATTTTTGAAAAGTATAAGATTTAAACATCTCACTTACACACTATTTTTACTTCTAATTACTTTACACAACATATTCATTTTTTTTATTATAGTCAACATTATTTTTATATTTAGGACATAATTTTTATTTTAAAAGGAACAGATGGAGGGAAAGACTTACACATCCTCTCATACTGGGTTGTAGAATGAGCATGTGGGTTCAATTATAAATATAAATATATTATTTTACATTTAACCCTAATATTTTCCCATCACCCCAACCTAAATATTATATTTTTTACTCAATATTTTCTCTCACCCCTTCTAATAATATAGTTATTGAGATTTGTTTACTTTTAAACTTCAAATAAATAAAATAAATTATATTAAAAATGTAGACCACTTGAGAAGAAAACACTGGGTAAAATGTAATATTATAGTATTATATTTTACCAAACATTTCTGGCAAGTTGGTAAAAAATAGATGAAGGTAGGCATAAATATTAGATAAAATGTAATTATTACATTTTATCTAATATTTCTCCCACCTTCTCTCCTCACCTAGCTCAATTTCATAGTTAAGCTTATTTATTTCTAAACTTACCATTATAGATTTACCGGAGCTCTATTTCTATAGCACATTATTGCACATAAATTAAGAGAATATATTACATATATTATACTAAAGTGATTATCACAGAAGCCATTAGAATTAAAAAACAACTATCGTTCTTTACTTTGTGCAATCTTGTTTAACCTTACACTTCTTCAAAACACCCACGTGAATCTCCCAATAACCTCTAGGAAGAACTAAAGTTAAGTCTTGAGGAAGAAATAAAGCTTCTATGCATATAACTCATTATGTATTCATCCATTCAAAGATACAAACAAAACATAGAAGTGGAAAACGGTTTTACATTTATATGCTACAAGGATTCAATGCCATCAATTTCTATAGATGGATTTAGGCTAGTTTAATTTCCCCTTAAATAAGTTATATTTCACATGAATATCTTAGATCAATACCGTGAATTCTTAATCCCATGGGTTAATACAAAAGATCATTTTTGTTTTTTATTATTATTAATTTTGATAGAACTATATTTATTTTATTTTTACGTTTATCATATTTTATTTTTATTTTTACCATTCAAATGTTTAATTAAGTTACAACACTTCCCTATAAATAAAAATATTAATATTTTATTTTAAATATGATATTCAAAATTAGAGTTCACCACTCTTAATTAACTATTTTTCCTTTAATGTATCACCATTGGGGACTCTTTACAAATCTATTCCAAACACCAAAACTGGGATACTGGAAATTTTCATTTCTATACCATCTCATGGAACCAATTACACTTGCTTTTATAAACCATTTAACTCTATATTTTATTTATATATAATAATTTATATATTTTTTAATTAAATCTGTTAAATATATAAGTATTATTTTATAAGTATTAGTTTAGTGAGCAAATTTCAAAATTATTTTAATAAACATGATGAAGTATAAAAACATTTCAGCATAATAAATCAAGAATCTCTCGGCTTATAAATCAAAGATCAAAATCTCATGTACCCTACCATTGTATTGTATCAACACATTCTCCACTAAAAAACAAAAACTCGAAATAGTTAAACAACTCATTTTTTTATTGAAACCCAGCCTGCAACGCGTATGATGGAAGGTGTTAGGAAAACCTACAGGCTTGTGCCTAGAAATTCACCCACGACAGATATCACACGCTGTTTGTTGTTAATACCTTAATTGGGCCATATAAATTCAAATTTTGGATTATGGAATTGTTATTTATATAAAAATAAATTTAATGATTTGAGATTTTTGAGGCACTTTTATTATAATTAGAATGTAAATTATTCAAATTTGAAAAATAAGAAATAGTTTTTTCTTAATTTTTATGTTAAAGTAGTTATTGTTCCTTATTTCATTGGATCCAATCAAAATAATTATTATTTATTTTTAAAATTAAACTATATGTTTTTCCATTATTTGGAATTATAAAATGATAATTTATTTCCGCGCATTTGAATAATGAAAAAAAAACAAATTAATAATACATTTAGAATAATATATTTTATATTAATAATAATTGAATTGTATGTTCAATACGTCTAATTAATTAATTTATGTTCAAATATATCTAATTAATTTTAAATTATTATTGAGCTGAGAGGCTAATTTTACAGCCCAGTATGATGTGTAAGGGTGTCCGTCCATAATCAAAGTTGAAATTTTTGTTATGTAGGCCAAAATATATATATTTTTAATCTAAAAATAATAAAAATTAAATAACTATACAAAACATTTAAACAATGTCCGACTAATAAAAAAAAAATTGCACATGAAGAAATTGGATCCCTCTGGGCTCATGCTAGATCATTATTTAAGATGGATCTATGTTGGTTTTAATATCCCAAAAGATCTAGCAATTCCTTTATGTTGGTTTTAATATCCCAAAAGATCTTAATGTTGGTTTTAATATCCCAAAAGATCTAGCAATTCCTCTAAGTTGGTTTTAATATCCTAAAATATATTAAAATTCCTCTTATGTGTAGGGTTGAACCTTAGGTCTCTCAATTTTCACAGATTTAGATCTCTCAATTTTCACATATTTCACATTATTTCTATCACCAATTGAGTTGTCCTCCCAAACTTTCAATTTTCACAGATTTCACATTACTTCAATCACCAATTGAGTTGTCCCCTGAACATTGGTTACATATATTTTAATATATATATATATATTATATATATATATAATTAGGAAATATCGTATTCAAAACTTATAAAACAGTAAAAACAAACTTACATTATATTAAGAGTTTCTAAATTAAAATAGAAATAAAGCCCATTACATTCAAGATTATTAAATCTTTAAGTAAAATTTCTAATTTTTTATAATGTTATAAAGTATATAATATAAAGTTAGTAACTAATTTTGTAAAACCATTTCTTCTTCTCTCAACTCTCCATCACTTGAATACTACCTTTAGTTAGAAATCTTAAGTGATCACCCTCACTTAAGTTTAGAACTATGTTCCTAAACTACTTAAATTCCACTTTAAAGATAGCTATGTGACATTTGTAATTAAGAGTTCTCGTGATTGTTGCTAACCAAGAAATAGCCTATTGTTCACTTTCATGCACTTGTGAGTAACTATGAAGATGAAAGTCCTATTGCATTGTACATTTTCCTCATGATTCGTGATACCTCATCTAATTTCTTCTAGCTCTCATACATTAATAACTCTGTTAAAACTAGTGTATCGAATTTCCTTTAGGTTCTCACTCTTGCTTATTGCCCAACTTTCTTCTCATGCCTATAAACCCCTAAAATCATAATATTGCTTCTTTCTTAACTCTTAGTTGTCTATGCACCAACTCGTCAAAAGAATCATTCCTAAATTTGATGAGAAACTAAACATAATATTTTTAAATTCATCTTACAGGAGAGTTAATTGTGTAAGGCTCGTCCACCCAGACCAAAGCTTGGACCAATCCAAGAAAATAGAGAACACCCATGCAAAAACAACCCCAAGCAAATAAATAGAGAGACTTACAAAATTACCACGTACACATAAAAGGACCCAACTTTCCACCATTGGTTTCTAATCCGTTGATCCATAATCCCACTCAGTGAGTGATATTTCTTGGTGTGGGTTCAAATTTGTTTAAAAGTCGAGGGGCTAAGCATGTGATAGTGTGGCTTAAGTCACATATCATAACTATGTTGCTATATGGATGCATTCAAATATTCCATGTGAAGTTTTAATGGCTTGATACATGTCTCTATACTCATGTTGATTAGATGAGAAAACATGTTAATTTTTTAGGTGTGCTTATATTAGTGAACCCATCTATTTGATGGCTGTTCTCCTACAACACATCATAATAACGGGCATTATTGAATTCAGTAGCATCTTATTTAGCTTGATCTAGCACTAATGTTAATAACTTATCAACTAGGGTAGTGTTCAACACCACCATTTGCCTGGTAATAGCCTTTGAATCTCCCACCATTATTAGTGATGAGATGTGAGAGTCATGGCTATCCTCATGCATTGTAATAATGTGCAAGCTTCTACTTGATTATTAGAAGAGATACCAAGTACCCATGAGAAGTTTGTTACAATTGTTTATCTAAGTTTCATGATAACCTCTCATAAACATTCTACCCGATGATTCCCCTTTCAAGCTCCATAAAAAAACAAAATGTAAGAATGTTGAGCATATCTCCATTTCTGAAAGTCATGTTTACTTGACAAGCAAAGATACAAGTTTGGTTTGGTGTTGAACATTTTCATTCTTATCCCTATGAATTAAGTTATGTGGTATTGGTGGTACCATTCCTGATATTCATCATTCTCTCTTTCTGTTTTTTTAATATAACTAGTAAATATTTGTACTAAGTAAAAATATGTGGCAAGAGCAAGAGTATACAACAAGTGATATTCCAAAAATTATTGGTTTGAGTTTCAAGCAAAATTACTAGATCCTTATTTTCCAAAAGCATAAAATACTTATGGTGACAAAAACACCATCCTTATATTTCTTACGTGAGACTTAAATTCTAACAAATTATTGACACAAAAAAAATGTAAAATTTTCATGACTAAGTTGGATTACAAGCCCAAATTCTTATAACCATTGGCTATCCCATTAAGGGGGATTGTCTCTTCTTTACCATTTTTGTCCAAGTTTCCTTTGTCTTTGATGAAATCCATGATGTTCCTACATTTTTCAATTTGTTAAGATTTGGGGGTTCTAATTGCTCTTGTTTCTTGTCTTCTTCAACCTGTTGTAGTGGCTACAACCACCCTTCAAAATTTTTCCTTAGCTTTTTTTTGGAGCCTCCCTACCAACTATCCTTAGCAACATGCCTTGCACTGTCAAGTACACTAGCTTCAGTGGTTTTCTAGCAGCATGATAACCTGTTCATGATAGCTTGTTGCATTCCCCTCATAGGTTTGTTCCCCAGACTTGGTCCAGCTATTGGCTGAGAAGCTCCCTCAAGAAATTACACAATTCTAGAGGGGAACCAGTCTTGCCTCCAAAAATTGCGCAACCCTGTCTGGCAGCCTGCTAGGCTCTTTAACTGTGCAATCCTGCCAGTCAACCTTCCAGAGAAAACTACGCAATCTAACCTAGCAGAACTGCTCAACCCAAAAATTGCACAATCCTGGGTAGTAGTCAGCTGCTCAGCCCAAAAATTGCCCAATCCCTCTAAGCACCCAACTCAGCTTCCTCCCAGAAACTGCGCAAAAGTTACCCTCAGTCAGGCAGGTTGTTGCATGTGCTGTCGGGTTGACTGGTTCCACTCGGGAGTGAGAAAAATTGACTTGCATGCATGGGCTATTTTTTCCTGGAATAGTGAAAAGAAATATGCAAAAAACATCCCTTGATTTTAGGGAGCTATTTTTAGCAACTAGAGGTTACATTCAAAGATTGTTTTAGAATATTTCCTCCAAGTGTCATCTTTTCCTAGATTTGTGGTATGTGCGTCATGAGCCTCAAAATTATTTATTCGATGCTTCAAAGCTCATTTCTTCACATTTCTCTTGGAGTTTTGACATCCCGCAACACATCTAGGAGTCTTAGACACATCTAGCTCAGCTATTCCTAGGTAAGTCCAATTAACTTGTCTTTTGTAGCATTTCTACCGCTTCTTGTGTTTTGGCTTGTGTGAGTGTTGTCTCCTTGATTTATGTGAATGCCTGCTATTGTTTGCATTCATATTAGCTTGTACTAGCATCGTTTCAGTTTTTGTTAGCATCTCACTGTTATCACATGCATGACATTGTTTTGCATGAACGGTCATCGATGTGGCGACTAGCTTCACACACATGCATGTTGTTCCGTTTTCTAAATCTTGCATTCATGGTTTGCATGCACGATCATTCACTTCGGCTTACACTTAGTATTGCCATGCATTCACATCCACATTTGTTTTCAGTTGGTCATCGACGGGTCTGGGCAACCTTAGCCCAGACTCTGCCTCATGAAGACAACATTGCGCAATCCTGAGAGGGAAAGTTCCACCTTCCACCTAGAAAATGCACATTTCTACCCAGTAACTACCCTCCAGTCTTGAATTACATAATTCTGAGAGGCAGTGACTGCTGGCCTAGAAAATTGCGTAATTGAGTCACTGGGCCTGCAACCCTTGCCAGTTGAAATTGTGCATTACACAATCCCAACAGCCAATAGGTCAGTCTGGATTACACATTGCACAATTTCAATAGTCAACTAGCCTCCCAGCAATCCTGACTGCCTTTTGCATAGTTTCGACAGCCAGTCTCCTGGCCTCCCAAGAAAAATTACGCAATCCTTACACGTCAATCCCCAGGTATGGTGCATGTTGTTCCTCAAGTTTTCTTTGGTTTTAGCTGACATATATCTTGCCATGCATGTCTCCATGCCTCCAGATCTAGCAGGTGTTTGTCTACCTCTCAGCAGTTCAGGATCAATGACATCCAAGAGAGCAGGATCAAAGGACATTGACGTAACCGCAACTGGAGCAGAAATTGAGTGAGTGTCTACAATTTTGTCGATTTATGAAGACACCAAGCTGATTGTAGAAAAAGACATCAAGCTGAAATGGCAAGAGGTCAATGATGCATTCTCAAGCACTTTTGGGGAAGACCTCGAAGACCACCAAGTCTATGTCAACATTCTCAAGTTCATCTTGTACTGGATTGCCTGTAGGTATCTCGTGTTCCCATGCACGAACATGATACATTGGATCGTCTCACACACTAATCCTAAGACGATGACATTGAGCAGTGTCAGCAAGGCGGATATTTCTACCTTCAAGGCACAGGATTGTGAACAAATGTACCATATGTCAAAGCCACCACTAATCACCATGGAGACACCCTTCAGCATACCTAGCAGCAATGCCAAATCCAAGGATATATTGAAGAACTAGGTAAAGGAGCTAGCCAAATTCAAGATCACACCCAACTAGGTTTACAAGATAAAGATATTATGGAAGGTGTATCAATACTTGGTCATCTTTGCATGTCACTTGTATGGCCAAGGGAGCACGAAAACCTTCCCGCGGAGTTGGTTGATCGTGTTGGACCAACTGGCCAGTGAAAGAAAAGCATGCAACTGATCCGACATGTTGGCTCACAGGCTGAAGGAATAGGTAACAAGAGCTCAACAACTACCCAAAGGTTAGCAAGCAGAAACCTACATGTTCAATTACATCTTGGATGAAATCTGTGCATGTCAGGAGTTCCCAGGCTTGGAGTGGGCATGGACATTGACAGAGACCTCTGTGAACACTTATTGTAAAATGTTGTCCGAATGTAGCTTCAGAGGAGTTATCACACAGTTGTCAGATAATTTTGTCACCCCGGTGTACAAGATGATATTTGAACAAGATCCACCTTGCATGTCGAAGGAAGCAATGGAGGCATTGATTGATATAGTAGATTGGTATGCCTCATTGTCTGGCACCTTCATACGGATGTACAATGCAGATAATCCTCCACATGTTCTACCGAATTTTTCCTTGGACAAGCTCGTCATGCAAGAGTTATCATACCACATCTCGGTAGGATTGTCAGTTACGCTGCACCAGAAGAAGGAGGCAATTTGGCCTACTCTTCCATTGCAGATCGGGTTATACGAGATATGAAAATCAAGCATGTGGATGTCGAAGCAGAGGAGATCAAGAAATATCCATTTGACACCCAAAACTACAATTCGTATGACCCACATTATTTCGTAAAAGATCACTTCACGAGAGTACAGTTTCAGTGGATCCATGGGGCATGTCATTGGGCAAAGGAGGACGCATGGAGATATTGTTACAACTTCTCTAGGCCCAATGAACAAGTTGACATCGTTGTGGAATAGTTAGCGAAGTAGCATGAAGCAACATCCAAGAGAGCAGTAGCAGCAGCAACAACAGAGGTAAACATACCAGTGCACGACAAAGGCAAGAGGAATATTGTCGATAACATGGAGGTAGAACAAAGTTGCAAGTTTCGAGTAGACCCAATTGTGCTGAAAGTAGCTTTGGCAATAGAGGCGAAGAGGCAACAATGCAATAGGAGGAACGGGAAAAGGCAAAGAGAAAAACGGAAAATGGAGGAAATAGAGAAGGAGTTGCATGAGTTGAAGGAGAAACTCTGGAAGGAACAAGAGTTAAATAGATAGGAGAAGGAAGCATAGCAGGAATAGGTACAGTAGGGGGCGCAACATGTAAAGAAGATTAAACTGCACCAGTACAAGTAGTCAACTCATCTGAATAGGTGGCACCAAGGGAACAGGGTGAGAAGTTGCAGGAGCAGGACTTTGCTCAAGAGATTGAACAAGCACTTGAGCAAATGGATACGGATATGGAGCAACAAGAGTTAGAGCAAGACATCGACCTCATGCCAAACCACCAAGAGGTTGATCCAACATCTTCACTGGATCTAGAGGTAGAGCAAGTCTCAAGCAACCAAGGAGATGCTGAAATCCTTGGAGACAATCGGGAAGGAGAGATGCACAACATTTCATTCGATGAGTCACAACATAAATTTGTGCAGTCTCGTAGATTGTTGACTCTAGATGATCACACATCTCCTGCACAATTTGAGGAATGAGTGATCGTGTCTGATGTGCGCAAGCATCCAACAACATTGGGTGATGCTACCAGAGCATATTCCGAAGCCAACCACTAGCTCGAGTTTTTGCTTCTTGATAGCTGAGAACGAGTGAATGGCTAAGGATTTACAGATGGCCAACCAGGGAGGAGAATTGGTTACAGCATCCGCCCAAGAAGAGTTGAAGAAGGAAATACTGGATGAAGTATTGTCCCTTGACACAATCATGCAGGCGTTGTATTCAAAGTTTGGTACCGTGCATAAGGGAGGTGTCCATCTGAATAGCTAGCAGCAACGATGTGCTAGGAGAGCACGTATCTTGTTGACCATGCATGTTGTTGTTGATTACATGCAAATATGGGCAATTAGATACAAGGGAGCCCCGTTACACTTGCCCAAGATGATGAAGCCCAAAGCGATCAACCTAAAGGCACACATCGGGAGTCAAAACCGAAACTATGAAGATCTCCCGCAGCTCATCACTAGTTTGTAGGCTTCCATGCACGGGTATTTAGGAGCATGGATGTTGTTGTACGTGCACATGCAATCCCATCTATTGGCACACTCACCCAAGCAAAGACAAATGCACAAGTCCTTCTGGAGCTTGACTCATACTTTAATGAGTTGATGCATATAGCCACCAACCTAGACTTAGTGATCAGTGTAAACACCATGCATCAGTATGTCTCTAGTCCAACCGCACTCAAGAAAATGATGTGCTTGTTATCAAAAAAGTTCGACAGAGGATCTTGAGAAGTGTACTCGGATGTTATGGAGGCAAGAGTTTGTTTCCAGAAATATGTTACCTTAGAGTACACAAAAACCATCGCAGACTACCAAGCTTGGCATTAGTTCACTACTCTCAACCACCGTGAAGATGTCAAAGAGCTGGTCTTCACACAGTTATCCAAGTCATAGTGATGTCTTGCATGGCTTGCTTAAGCCTATTTTGTCTCACATGGTTACATGTGCAGATTGTGTGTAATGTCTTGTCAAGTGGAAGTTCAAGTGTCGATAGTTGGATGCAGTAATAGAGTAGATGAAGAGTCATGAGGGTAGATGAACTGTCACAAAAGGGGATGTCAAGGGCCACCCCACCCTTTTCTATATATAGTCCCTCATAAATCATTGTAAAGGATTTTGGTAAGCCAAGCCTCTGATAGGAGTGCCTTAGAGAGAGCTTGGAACATATTGTAATGAGCCTTGGCTTCTCCACTGTGAAGAGCTAGTATATCTCTTTGGAGGACCAGGCGGCAGTGACTATAATGTTCCACTGTCGGAACTAGTGGTTGGTCATGGTTGTATTGTATGACTGGAACTTACACTTCTTAATATCACAAAGCCAACACGTTTCATGCATATGTCGTATTGTATTTCAGCTATCTTGTTTACTCTAAATGATATATGTATATGTTTGCTTACACATGCATGTGTAGCTATTTTCTATATATGTATGTATGAATCTTATTGAAATTTGTTTTTGGTTTAACCATCACTTTGGATTACTAGCTTACTTTCCTTCCATGTTGTGATGCATCTTTTCTTGTGTGTTCCCTTCTTAACTACGTGCTTTCACAGGTTTCCAAGGGGCGCACTCACCTCACCCTCCATGTGTTAGAACTACTCATGCACCTTCCTTGTCTTACTGCATATGTCACACCCTTTCTACCAATAGGGACATCTTACTTGCCTCTATGTGAAACCGTGTTCAAGGCGATACCATACAACCCACTGTTGGGACTCCTACACCAAACGGTTTGAGGTCTAGTTGGGACTTCTTACTGAGGAGATCCCCTGAGATGTTGGTTTAGCACCGTCAACATTTATGGTGCTAGAAGGAGGGCCAGATGACAAGTTGTGTCCTCTAATACTGTTTTGAACCTTTGCACATCTATCATGGATTCTATTACACTCAACCCTCCACGATGTTTTTCGCATGCCGAACCTCTCAACATCACGGGGGAGTTTTTTATCTCTTGTACGAATTCATGTATGATGTTTAAGGCGAAGTGGCCTGGCATATATTCTTACAAGACTTTCTTTCCATGCTTGACGAGGAAGATGGATGTCCTGACGAAGAGGCCAGTCCGCTACTTGCATACACACTTTGTGAATCCCCACTACAGTGGTGTTGCAACCTACTGGCTGACAACATGCACTCACTTGAGCAGTTCTATGATCTCATTGAATCTACCTTCCATCATTTTGATCTAGAACCTCTTCACCAAAAACTTTTATAACAATAGAAGGCCTCGCATGAATCACCTATGGATTTTTGGCAGCGCTTCAGTGTTTTGCAGTTTGAAGCTCCAAAAAGCCAAATGAAATTTCTTTATCTTTGGGATAGATTCAAGTATTGTCTTAACAAACTAGTCTATCCCAAGAAGAAGTTTGAGCCCAAGACTCGCTCAACACACTTTAGTGATGGAGCTCCACAATCACAAATGGACACGGTCACTGTCACAAGTGATTGTATGTTGTCCCCTCATCAAACAACTCCACCACTACAAAGTGATGTGGGAGAAAAGACACACCATGGAAAATTTTAGGGGCGAATTTTCGCCATTAAGCGAAATTAAGGGGTTTTAAATTTTTAGTGGGCAAATATTTTGTATCATAGTACATTTTTACAAATCGCCTCAAATT
>APFE030041781.1:299817-317576 GCA_000404065.3 Pinus taeda
TATTTAAAGGGGAAATTCTATCGTCTTAGATCCATCTTAATTCTGGGTCTACCAAGTGCTCAGAGGGATAAATAGATTCCATGCCCCTAAGAGTGGTAGATGTGGAGTTAACATGGATATAGGTTGGTTTTTATCATAATGAAGATATTAAATAGACTTAGGAAATTATATTGTAAAAACATCTTAACGTGAATGGTTAAAGCTACATTTAGTCACTTCACAAAATTTAGTAAAAAATACCAATATCTCCATTAATATTGGTTTTTCTAATTTAACAAAAAAAATTCAAAACAATGAAACCTTATCACTCTTTCCGCATCACCCTCGGAGAATATTTCCCACCATTTTTCAAACATTCTCAATATGATATCTTCTTGAGAAAGTTTAGGTATTGATTTTGGATTAGTTGTTTGAAAAATAAGCTGGTTTGTACAACCTTTCATCTTCTGTGCTATTCTTAGTTTGTCCTAATGATTTGTAGGGGTTGGAGCCATTGCACCATATTTTCCTAAAAGGTGGAGATTGTTCACCAAAAAGGAAATTAATCTACATGTTACAATGTTGTTAAAAAATGGGAGACGTATGAGGGTAGTAAATTATGCTAATAAGCAATTAAATTGAGAGAGACGTAATTAAATTTTATTATTTAATTCAAGATTTCCAATTAAACTAATAATAAATCTACATTTATATATTCATATATTGATTGGAAGGCTTCTCACAATGGTCACTTCTTTCAATTAGATCCTCTTCAAGCCTTTGGGATACCTAATACTTTCTTATATAATATAGTTGGGGCTTGCTACTTGTTGGCGTGTTGGGGTAAACAAACTTGATGTGTTTTTTTTATCTCGTAGTTGGAGTCTATGGAATAAGAAAGAAATTTGATAACTTGAAAAAAGTGGTAGCTTGATAAAAGTTGTAGAGAAAATATTAATCTCTTCTACCTTGACAAAACTCGTGGTCAATATCAACAACTGCAAGAACTTTGTTGTAGAATATTATCAAAACTAATAGAAGGATATGAAAGAGTGTATTGTAAGAACCTTGAAAAAACGACCACTAAAACTTGGAACATTGTTTGCAGGAAGAGAAAATTATGTTTCTTTTTTTCCAAACATGTATGTTAGTATATTACAGTTTAATGAATATGTTTTCTTATTGTAATATATGGTTTCATACTTTAACAAAACATTCGCCAAGACTTCACAATGTTTTATTATTCAGTAAAAGATTTGCCAAGATCTTACAAGATTTTATAATTTAGTGAAATATTCTCCATCACTATACAAGATAATATAATCTGGTGAGAGGTTCACCAAAAAATTATATATACGTATTATATTATTGATAAAATCGCATCCCATTTTTCCTATGTATCATGGGGATTAGCCCATTTATTATACATATAAATTTAGGGTGGTTCTTAAAATTTTCCCTAGCACACACATTTGTTCAACTGTCACATCCTCCCAACATCACTTAGCTTAATTTTCGCGCAAATTTGGTTGTGATTCCATTGAGTTGTCACATGCATTTTGTACCTTGACCTTTGTCTTCGTACTCGGATGATCCTCCAGATGATACTGTCTTGTGTTCTTCCATTTCAGACTCTACACTGGTTGTGAATGAGGATCAAGCCATCGACGGAGTTGGTTTTGCACAACCAACATGCGATGTCTTTCATGGAGAGTATCATTAGGAGCTTGAGCATCAACACTCAACGAAGGATGACTCCCTTCTCTCTGAGCCCCTTCCGTTATTTCCTAAAATATTTGATGAACCTACCATCCATGATTTCACATGTGTATCTCCATCTACGGATGCACCCATTGTTGATCATTCACAGGACACAGGGAATTTAAATCCATCATCTGAGAATGGAGAGGACCAATTATCACTAAAAATCCACTTGAATTTTCATCTGCTTTTTTCGAAAACACAGAGGGTGAGTTTATTTGCTTCTCATCCACCACTCTGTTTGATTCATCTAATCATGAGGATGTCGATGAAATAATTGATTTTCATGATCGTAGCTATCGTGATCTATTTACTCCCGTATTTGATCACGATGATGATTCTATTGTAGTTGAGTTTTCGAAGCCACTTGATGATATATCTGTCGACGAAGTTGAAACCCCCCCGGCTGTCGAGGCACTTCAGCCCAAGCTGATGGTTATGTCAGGCCCTCTTTCTCCTGAGGTTGGTTTCACTTTCGATTAGGAAATTGTTGAAACACCCAAGGCTCCTCATCGCTCAGTTGTTTGCATTGAAGATCAATCTCACACACAGATCATACTTCCTCCACTCGAGCTACATGACCCCATCACCCATGCATTGCAGGAATATTACATAGCAAGCACACGTGCATGATGCAAGTTGTCTTTGTTTCTTTCATTTGCTTGCATGTCACAATGAAGAGTATGTATATTCCTTACAGCTACACGTAGTGTTGAACAACACCACAATAAGTCCACAGATTGCATCTCATGTACTTGCACTCACTTATATTCTATGGACACTTTTAAACTTGGAGTGTGTTTGTCTTCATTGTTATATCTTTCATGTTTGTTGGTTCGCACAACTGTGTTGTTCGTGAACCATGCCTTCACTAATATGGGTCAACCAATGCACCGGTGGCTACATTGGAAGTATCACTTCACGTGATCAGACCCATGCACTGTTAGCTTAGGAGTAGGAGTATTGTTTGCTTTTGGTTGTTTTCTTGCATGCTTGTTCGCTTACTTACCTCGCATGTTAGTTTGTTTTCTCTCTTGTTTTCTTTCTACTTTTCTTTCGTAGTTACTCTTGCTTTTTCTTTGTTTTGTGTTTGTTTTCTTGTTTTGAGCTCGTAGGTTAGTTTCGTATGAAACCGTGTGTGACTCTTGATAAAATCTGGGTAAAGTACAAGAGGAATTGTACAACTATCAACATTTGGTTATCTATTGTCTGCTCTCTTATGTAAGAACTTGTTTTCTTCAATCCATGATACATCAATGGAAAATGCATACTGTTTGAAGTGAACCTTGGTGAAAACACAATGCTTGTGTGCTAACTAGTGTCACCTACTCTAGTCAGTTGTTTTTGGTTTAACCCTTGGCAGCTTAGTTAAGTAGAGTAAGGTGAGGGGGAAAACCTTAACAAGCATGTCAGAGGTATACAATAAACTACTTCTCTAAAGGAACAACCTCTTCTACTCTCAATAAGTCGGGATCCCTCTTTTGCCTCTAAAATGAACAAGTGCTATGCATAGTTATGAAAATGAAAAAATCAAAAGTGAAAAATTTCAAAATTTCAAAATGAATAAGGCAGAAGAAGAGAAAGGCTTCATGCGCAGAGAGGTGATGCAAGTAACTCCATCAAGGTACTGACCAGGCTCGCTGGCAGTGGAGCCATGCTTGTGTTCCTGCATGACTTCGTATGGGTACCGTCTAGGCCTACTAGCAGCGGAGCAACACTAGAGATGAAACTAAAACTCCAATGGCTATACTTCTTGTGCACCAATATACCCCTCATCCCTAATCGAAACAACTCTATTGGCTTGGCTTGGAATGTGTGTCAAATAACCAAGAGTTTGGCAGATGCTACATCTTACAATCAAGCAAGCGCGAAAACCAAGACAAACAAAGAACTGAACAATACCCCTGGAGGTGTTAGACTCTCTTTTCACTAACAACATCCATTCAGAGAGCTGGAGTTCTACCAGTGTGTCGCCAAGTGTTGTAGTGGCTACAACCACCCTCCAAAATTTTTCGTTAACTTTGTTTTGGAGCATCCCTACCAACCATCCTCAACAACATGTCTTGCACTATCAAATACACAAGCTTCAGTGGTTTTCTAGCGGCATGATAGCTTGTGCATGATAACTTGTTGAATCCCCTCATAAGCTACTTCCCTGGACTTGGTCCAACTACTGGCTGAGGAAGTCCCTCAAGAAATTGTGCAATTCTGGAGGGGAACCAGCCTTCCCTCCAGAAATTGTGCAATCGTGTCTGGCAACCTGCTGGGCTCAGAAACTGTGCAATCCTGCTAGTCAACCTTCCTAGAGAAAACTATGCAATTTGACCCAGCATGACTGCTCAACCCAGAAATTGCGCAATCCTGGGTAGTAGTCAACAGCTCAGCCCAAAAATTGTGCAATCCCTCTAGGCATCCAACCCAACTTCCTCCTAGAAACTATGCAAACACTACCCTCAATCAGGCAGGTTGTTGCATGTGCCATCGAGTTGACTGGTTCCACCCAGGACCGAGAAAACTTGACATGCATGCATGGAATGCTTTTTCCCAAAATAGAAAAAAACAACATGCAAAAAGAATCCCTAGATTTTAGGGAGTTATTTTTAGCAGTTGGAGGTTACATCTAAAGATTGTTTTAGAATATTTCCTCTAAGTGTGGCGTTTTCCTAGATTTGTAACAAATTGAGATTTATGAGACTCAAACTTATTTATTCTATGCTTTAGAGCTCACTTCTTCACATCAATCTTGGAGCTTTGACATCCCACATCACATCCAAGAGTCTTCGACACATCTAGCTCAACTATTTCTAGGTAAGTCCGCTTAACTTGTCTTTTGCAGAATTTATGTCACTTTTTGTGTTTTGACTTGTGTGAGTGTTGTCTACTTGATTTATCTAATTGTCTGCTGTCATTTGCATGCATATTAGCTTGTACTAGCACCATTTCAGTTTTTTTTAGCATCTCACTGATGTTGCAAGCATGACATTGTTTTGCATGAACGGTCACCAATGCGGCGACTTGCTTCAGACTAATTGCATGTTGTTCCATTTCCTGAATCTTGCATTCACTGTTTGCATGAATGATCATTCGCTCCTACTTACACTTAGTATTGTCATGCATTCACATCCACATTTTCTTTCAATTGGTTGTCGACAGGTCTAGGAAACCTTGGCCTGGACTCTACCTCACCAAGATAGGATTGTGCAATCCTTAGAGGGAAGGCTCTACCTTCCTCCCAGAAAATTCACATTTTCGCTAGTAATTGTCCTCCAGTTTTGCATTGCACAATTCTGAGAGGTAGTGACTATTGGCCGAGAAAATTGCTCAATGCAGTCACTGGGCTTGCAACCTTTGCTAGCTAAAATTGCACATTGCGCAATCCCAACAGCCAACAGGTTAGTCTAGTTTTTGTATTGTGTAGTTCCAGTAGGCAACTAGCCTCCCAGTAGTCCAGACTACCTTTTGCACAGTTCTGGTAGCCAATCTCCTGGACTCCCAGGAAAAATTACATAATCCTTGCTAGTCAATCCCTAGGTATGTTGCATGTCATTCCTCAATTTTTCTTTGCTTTTAGCTGGAAAATTTATTGCCATGGATGTATCCATGTCTCCAGATCTAGCAGGTGTTTGTCTACCTCTCAGCAGTTCAGGATCAATGGCATCCAAGAGAGCAGGATCGAAGGACATTGACGTAACCACAACTGGAGCAGCAATTGAGTGAGTGTCTACAATTTTGTCGATCTATGAAGACACCAAGCTGATTGTAGACAAATACATCAATATGAAATGGAAAGAGGTCAATGATGCATTCTTAGGCACTTTTGGTGAAGACCTCGAAGACTACCAAGTCTATGTGAACATTCACAAGTCTGGCTTGTACTGGATTGCATGTAGGTATCTCGTGTTCCCATGCGTGGACAGGATACATTGGATCATCTCACACACTGATCCTGAGACAATGACATTGAGTAGTGTCAATGAGACTGAGATTTCTACCTTCAAGGCAGAGGATTATGAACAAATGTACCGTATGTCAAAGCCACTGATCACCATGGAGACACCCTTCAGCATACCCATCAGCAATGCCAACTCCAGGGATATCTTGAAGAACTAGGTAAAGGAGTCGGCCAAATTTAGGATCACACCCAACCAGGTTTACAAGACAAAGATACTACGGAAGACGTATCAATACTTGGTCATCTTTGCATGTCATGGCCAAGAGAGCACAGTAACCTCCCCGCAAAGTTGGGTGATCATGTTGGACCAACTGGCCAGTGAAGGAAAAGCATGCAACTGGTCTGACATGTTGGCTCACAAGCTAAAGGAGCTAGTAACAAGAGCTCGAAAACCTCCCAAAGGTCAGCAAGCAAAAATCTACATGTCCGCTTACATCTTGGATGCAATCTGTGCCCGTTAAGAGTTCTCGGGCTTGAAATGGGAATGGACATTGGCAAAGACCTCTCTGAACACTTATTGTAAAATGTTGTTTGAATGCAAATTCAAAGGATTTATCACACAACTATTAGATCATTTTGTCACCCTGGTGTACAAAATGATATTTGAGCAAGATCCACCTTGCAAGTTGAAGGCAACAATGGAGGCACTAATCGATATAGTAGATATTTATGCCTCATCGTCTGGCACCTTCATACCGATGTACAACATAGAGAAGCCTCCGCATGTTCTACCAAAGTTTTCCTTGGACAAGCTCGTCATGCAAGAGGTATCATACCACATCTCGACATGATTTTTAGCTAGGCTGCACTGAAAGAAGAAGGCAGCTTGGCCCGCTCTTCCATTGTTGATCGGGTTATACGAGATACGAAATTTCAAGCATGTGGATATCGAAGTAGAGGAGATCAAGAAATATCCATTCGACACCCGAAGCTACAAATTGTATGACCCGCATTGTTTTGTAAAAGATCGTTGCATGAGAGTACAATTTCGGTGGATCCATGTGGTGTGTCATTAGGCGGAGGAGGACTCATGGAGATATTGTTAGATATTCTCCAAACCCAATGAACTGGTCGGCATCACTGTGGAATGTTTAGCAAAGCAGCGTGAAGCATCATCGAGGAGAGCACCAATAGTAGCAGCAACATAGGTAAACATACTAGCACACGGTAAAAGAAAGAGGAAGATTTTCACTAGCGCAGAGGCAGAACAACTTGCATGTTCTGAGCAAACTCACTTGCGTAGAAATAATCTTTGGAAATAGAGGTGAAGGCAACAACGGGATAGGAGGAACATGCAAAGGCAGAGAGAAAAATGGAGAATGGAGGAAACAAAGAATGATTTGCATGAGTTGAAGGAGCAACTCTGGAAGGAACAGGAGCTACGCAGACATGAAAAGGAAATGTAGTAGGAACAGGTACAACAAGGGGTGCAACATATACAGATAGACAAAACTGCCCCCGTAGAAGTAGTCGACTCATCTGAATAGCTGGCACCAAGCGGACAGGGTGATCACTCATAGGAGTAGGATTTTGCTCAAGAGATTGAACAAGCAGTTAAGTAGATGGATATGGATATGGAGCAACACGAATTAGAGAAATACATCGACCTCATGCCTCACCACCAAGAGATCAACCCATCATCTTCAACGAATCCAAAGGTGGAGCAAGTCCCAAGCAACCAAGGAGACACTGAAATCCTTGGAGACAATGGGGAAGGAGAGATGCACAACATTTCATTCGATGAGTCACAACATAGAGTTGTGTAGTCTCACAGAGTGTCGAATCTGGATGACCACAGATCTCCTACGCAGTTTGAGGAACAAGTGATCATGTCTGACATGCGCAAGCATCAAACAACATTGGGTGATGCTACCAAAGCATATGTCGAAGCCACTAGCTCAAGTGTTCACTTCTTGATAGCTGAGAACGAGTGAATGGCTAAGGAGTTACACACGGCCAAGAAGGGAGGAGAATTAGTTACAACATCTGCCCAAGCAGAGTTGAAGAAGGAAATACTGGATGAAGTATTGTCCCTTGACACAGTCATGCGGGCATTGTATTCCAAGTTTGGTACCATGCATAAGGTAGTTGTCCATCTGAATAGTTGGCAGCAATGATGTGCTAGGAGAGCACGTATCTTTTCAACCGTGCATGTTGTTGTTGATTACATGCAAACATGGACAATGAGATACAAGGGAGCCCTGTTACACTTGCCCAAGATGATGAAGCCTAGAGCAGTTAAGCTAAAGGTATGCATCCGGAGTCAGATATGGAATTATGAATATCTCCCACAAATCATCGATAGTTTGTAGGCTTCCCATGCACAGGGTATTAAAGAGCATGGATGTTGTTGTGAGTGCACATGCAATCCCATCTATTGGGGCAATCACCCAGGAAAAGATGAAGGCACATGTTCGAATAGAGCTTCACTTGCACTTTGACGAGTTGATGTGCATAGCCACCAACCCAGACTTGGTGATCAATGCAGACACCATCCACCAGTATGTTGTTGGTCCAACTGCACTTAAGACAATGATGCACATGTTATCAGATGAGTTGGATAGAGGAGCTCGAGAAGTGTACCCAAATGCTATGGAGGCAAGAGATCATTTCAAGAAAGATGTCACCTTAGAGTACACAGACAACATCACAGACTACCAATCTTGGCATAAATTCTCTACTGTCAACCACTGTGAAGATGTCGAAGAGATAGTCTTACAACAGTTGTCCGAGTCATAGTGATGTCTTCCATGGATTTATCAAGCTTATTTTTTCTGACACGTGGGTACATGTGCAGATTGTATGTAATGTCTTATCAAGTGGAAGTTCAAGTGTCGATAGTTGGATGTAATAGTCATAGAGTAGATGAAGAGTCATGAGGGTAGAGGAACTTTCACAAAGGGGAATGTCAAAGGCCACCCCACCCTTTGCCATATATAGTCCCTCATAACTCATTGTAAAGGCTTTGGATCAGCCAAGCTTCTGATAGGAGTATCTTTGAGAGAGCTTGGACAATATTGTAATGAGCCTTGGCTTCTCCAGTGTGTAGAGCTAGTATATCTCTTTGGAGGAGTAGGCGGCAGTGACTGTAACGTTCTATTGTCAGAACTAGTCGTTGGTCATGATTGTATTATATGACTAGAACTTACACTTCTTAATATAATAGAGCCAGCAAATTTCATGCATATGTCATATTTTATTTCAACTATCTTGTTTATTCTAAATGATATATGTATCTTTTTTCTTACGCATGCATGTGTATCTATTTTCTTTATATGTATATATGAATCTTTCTGAAATGTGTTGTTGGTTTACCACCACTCTTGATCGCTAGCTTACTTGCCTTCCATGTTGTGATGCATCTTTTCTTGTGTGTTCCCTTCTTAACTACATGCTTTCACAGGTTTACAAGGGGTGCACTCACCTCACCCTTCATGTGTTAGACCCACTCATGCACCTTCCTTAACTTACTGCATATGTCACACCCTTGCTACCAACAGGGACATCTTACTTGACTATGTGCAAAACCGCAGTCAAGATGATACCATACGAACCACTTCTAGGACTCCTACCCCAAACAGTCTAAGGTCTAGTTGGGACTTCTTACCGGGGAGATCCCCTGACATGTTGGCGGGTCCAATGCCATCAACACAACCTAATATCCCAGCTTTCCTTAAAAGGTTCTAATTTTCAATATTCCACTAATACTTGTTGTGTTGATTCTTACTTAGTTGAATGAATTTCATTTGAGGGAATATCCATTGACTGCTTGATCTCTACTGATGGGTCCCTAGTTTCTTCTTAATCCGGTTTTGTTTCTTCTATAGGAGGGCCTAGTTCAAGTGGATTTTCCTTGAAATTAGTTGATGTTCTTCCTTAGATTCAACCAACTAGGGTGGATTTTGTTGTTTCTTCTTAGTTGTCCTTGGCCGTTTTGGAAAATTTGTTGTTATGTCCTCTATTTCAAAGCATGATCTATAATAAAAAGAAACATGCTCATGATCTAGTTTTTGGTTCCAAGAGTATTTCTCACCTTACAAAACTATTTCTATTGGAAACACTTTATTAAAGTCCATAACAACACATATGTGAGCATATGTAGTGGTGATCTATCGCTTTATTTAAGTACTTCTATGATAATATCTTCTAAGATCTTTTCCAATGGATTGAAGAGAGTTAAAATTCTAGAAATGTAGAGGTAGATTTGGAAATATAACACACATAGGAGTCTAAAAGAGAGAATCAATTAGAATATTGAAGGGAGGAGTCTAAGTTTTCATATATAAACCAAAGTTTCCAAAAACCAAGGAACAAATTTTAAAATCAAAACCCTTTCTTCAACAAGATCAAACTCAATAATGGAGCAGCCTTTGCACAAGGATAATAAAGCATTCTTATTTTAAATAATGGTTCCAAGGGTTTAACCCGGATGCGGGTGCCTTAATGAGGTGTTAATGCATGCGCATGCGAATTGGGCAGCTGGCGATCCAACTAGCTGGATCTCACGGTTCAAGGTAAGTCATTTACAGGCATTAATGGATCATTGTACCCGAGGTCTGCAGGCTAGTGATTCCAGTATGGCACGCATCCACCACAGCATATATGCGTTGAGCCTTTCAGAAACTGGCACTTTGGTTCTCATCCGGTGGTTAGGTCCTCTACGTCCCTGCGTAGCTCAGAGAATTTGGATGCCCCCCCGGCCGAATTACTGGTCTCAGTTAGCTTGGTTCAGGTTTGCGGTACTGATTCTCTCCACCGGTGTCTGGTGTATTGAGCCAATCTTCTCTGTCTGCGTCTGGTCCACAGATTTCGTCTTTCCCGTCTCTGTAAGGTGTTTTGGTATGGTATTTTCTGAAAGTGTCTGGTTCATGCATTGGGCTTTCTCAGTCTTAGCTTGGTTTTTTCTTGTGGTTCATTCCAACTACTGCGAGCTCTGTATTTGGGTCTTCTGTGCAAAGGTCTGGTCCTAGAACGGGGTCCATTTAGCCTGTGTCTGGCCGCTTCACTCTTACCTTCAGTCTCCCGGCTCCTTCAATCCATAGATTCTTATTGTAATGGCCCGTTGTCACGACATCCCCAGGCGTGGAAGTAATTCAGGGTCACGTGGAGGAACTTGGGGTCATGGTCGCTTTGTGCCTAAGCGTATAACTCTGTTAGCCTCTGTCTCTCCTTCCTCTCCGCCCTCTGAAAGCTCCAGACCTACCCTGAACAGCTCATTTCATTCGACCCGGTTCAAGTTCAGAAGCAGGCTTGATAAACCTCTTATCTCTGCTACTATCACTGTTATCTTCTCGTAGGAGGAAGATGAGATCACAAGCTCGGATGAACCCTCCAGGGAACAGTCTCATTCTCAGAATTCTAGTGATTTTCAGGGCAGCTTGGCTGGAGTCGTCCTCAATGACTTTGCCATGTTGCATGAGGAGGGCCAACAGGAAGACTTTCATCCTCAGCCAGCTTCACCTCAAGAGCCAATTCCTTCTCAGTCAACTTCTCCTCAAGAGCCAATTATTGCTTGTGAGCCTACGCGCCTCTTCGGAAATGTCCTGAACCTTGTTCTTCCTCCAGAAGGTAGTACGATGGAAGTTGAAGACAATGTGATGGTTTCTTGGGTAAGCTCCCCCAACCAGGAAAATGAGAACACTTCAGGCTCTCCTCCGTAGTGAATGCAAAGGACAACATTTTTGTAAAGGATCAGCTTCTTATGAAGCTTTATCCTTATTTAGCTCAGCTTAGTGTTGGGTCTCACAAGCTTACCATAATTCTCACTTCTATGATACTCATTTTTTGTAAAAGGAAGGCAATATGCTACAGGCTACAAAATTTTTGGTAGAGGGCAGGCTATAGCCCCCTCAGAGGTTCAAACCTCTTTGTAAATATTTTTCTCCTTTTATTTTAATAGAATAGTCTTTATACAGAAAAAAAAAAATGGTTCCAAGGGTTTAGACCTTAGAAGGTATCTCAACTAGCGATGGTTGTGTAAATTAAGCATTATGTGCAAGGAGGTATAGTGTTCAAATCCCCTTGATTTACCTTCACGTGCGGAACGGGCATACGTACACAGCTAAAGTTTATAGTGGTAGATGTTGGAATTGACCGTGTGTCACGTGAGTATGAGACTGGCCTAGTTGTTGATCCATCTAGATACAAAAAAGGGTTCCAAGGGACTAAAATCCATTTATACAAATCCACTAAATGAGGTGAAAGGCCATTGAGAAACAAAAAATCCAATTTTAATAATAGAATGCCTCCTAAAATGTAATATCTTCCACTATGGGAATAGTGATTGTAGGAACTTCCTAAACAAGGAGATAGGGAGAATGAGGAACATTTTTCACAATATCATTGAAGTGATATTTACCCACATTACCATTATTTGGAAGAGAACCAAATATGAGTCATTGGCCATATTGGAAACTAAATAATAAGATCTAAGCAATTTTTCTCCCCTACACTTCCGAAAATCACCAAGATGGGCTTTTGAGTGAGAACTAGGCAAACTAGAGGAGGATTTGTTAGAAACAATGGAAACCAGGACACTATTGAGAGCATGGGGTGAATCAATAGTGTGACCAAATTATACAACTCTTGACACTCTATACTTTTCAATCACTTTAGCAACCACTCATTTAATTAGCATTATAACTAAATCATGTAAAACATAACATCATAACAATTATCATACACATGTGCAACATATATAAAAGACGTCAATATTCTTGTTATTTTTTTGAAATATAAGCTTCAACTTGCTATTACATCACTGCCCAAAAGTTTCCACTTGTAGGTTTATCAACTGTTACTAAAAGGAACTTCTATCCTTACGCATTTATCATTTTTCACTGAAAGAGACTATTGCCCCTCTTCGTTTATCAGTTTTCATTGAAAGTGACTCTTGCCACTACTCGTGTATCAGCCAATGTTGAACGGTAACCTTTCCCCTGCTCATTTATCAACCATTGTTGAAGGGGAATCTTCCCCCTGCTCATTTATCAGTGATTGTTGAAAGACACTCTTGCCCCTAGAATGCAAGCTACTACTTGCTAGCCCTCTTGATCCATCTTTCATCCATTTTTAAACTCAGATCAATATGCCACTTTATTTCACAAACACATAACTTTCTCACCTCAACTACTCACTAAACCCACCATTAAAACTTCTTCAACAATCTCTTATTACTGAAAAAATTACCAAATTCACCAACAACATCAATCCATCTCTCACACATGTCCATTCATAATTACGATCTTGCAAATTAGATTATGTTTATATAAATTTTGGATTGATATTTTTAGTTCTTTTCTCTTTAGTTATTTTTCACTTTTATGCTTGCATGAATCTTTTATTTTTTTCTTTGTCTTACTTCTATCAAGTCATATGCATCTTCTCTCCAGGTCTCCAAACTCTCCTTACCTATTTTTGCAAGAAAAACTGAGGTTAACTCCTCAATTTTTCTATTATGGAAATTGTCAGAATCTAACAGTGCTCTTATTTTTGATGAATCTTGAAACTTATCATTTTAGGAAAATTTGCCTCCAAACACATCCATGCCGCCATCAGATCTACCTACTTATTCATGCCTATTAGCTCTCATCCATCGTATACAACATATATGTCAAAATTTAGTTGTTGACCCGTTCATATATTAAACTTCCATAATTAGACTGCAATCACTTTATTTTTGGACCCAAATGGATTTAAACTATGTTTCCAACTCGTTCAAACAAGGCCCTTAATCATGGCCCAAAGCGCTTAACAAACACCACATTATTCTGCTCCTCTTTCAATATGAAGTTGACATTAATCTCTTGTTTATGTATTATGGTACAGGTAGTCCTCAAGTGGATTACGACAAGGAAGAAGAATGTGTAGATGATTTAGATCAAGATTTCAAGTACACTTAGGGTAACACGAATGAAGAACAACATATTTTCAACTGCACTCAGGGTACCACGAATGAAAAAATAGATTGGAGAGGCCATGTTGCATTGGGAAATGAAAAAATGACCTATGGATGAAGGGAGGTTGTTGGTCCATCATGCTTGGAAAGTTAGGAGATTCCTCAGCTTCAAGTTCCCCTTATTACTAATGGACAACTGAAAGGACACTCAATTTTATGAAGTTTCATACATATAAGTCTAGTAGTTTTCAATAGTGTTTCCATCTCTTTAGACAACTCTTAATACATTTCACGTTTAAACAAATTTATGGTGAATTTCCAACAGGATCCCCAAAGTATCGTAAGATTGTTGCTCCACCCACTAGTGGTGACAATGGGAAGCACGTTCATCCACTTCCTTTTCTTGATTTGACTCAAACAGGTGTTTTGAAAGATTTGTTTTTTAGTTATTTCAACATTCTTCATGTTTCAGATTTCATTTATTTTGTTAAACAATTAGAATTTCTCAGCCCGATGAACAATGAATCAGAGAAAGGAAAGACTCAACAAAACTTACAGACAAACGTAAGAAAAATAATAATAGGTTACATAATAACATTTTTCCTGTACAATCTTAATCGAACAATGTATCGCCTTTAAATATCGCTTTATAGAGGCTATGATAAATCCTTATTGAACCAGATGAGAGTTAATGATATGTATCACTCACTGCTAAAATTTATCAGGCATAATTTCAATGACAAGGACCACAAGATAACATTTGTTGATTCTTATCTGCAAAATATTTTCCTCCCTTCACTCCAGCTAAATATTAAGTCAACCTCCTATGATGAACTATTTGTGATCATTTAATCTATAGATCATAATACAACCTAAAATATTACATAAAATAATGTATTGATTTATTTTCTTCCACCTTCCTACTACAATTATTTCCTTCCACATTCCCACTCACCACTACTCCTATCAACATTCCTTTACTCCTTTCGATGCAATTTCTAGTATATTTATTTTCACCTTTTCGCAAGCCTTGTATTATAGTATTAGTTATTGCACAAAATTCATATTAATGATATAACAATTATTTTGAATATATAATGTACGATATGGCACTTCTCACTAGATAAGATTAAATGAGTGCAATAATAGAGTAAATTTGAGGAAAAATGATCAATTTTAGTCTCAGAGGGTTGAATTTATGGCCATGATATCATCTATGTGTAGTAGAGCCGATTTAAGATTTGTTTGTTTCATTTTTATAAGAATATGTTGTGGTGTTATAATCTATTTGATTATGTTGGGTGGGACATGCAGAAGGTGCAAAAGACTGGTTGCCTCTTCTGCATTCTTCCTCCTACACACATCCCCAGTTCGACACCTCCACACATAGTCCCCACTATGCACCCTTTTTGCACACACCTCTAGCCCACACAACACTTCTTAGGCATGAAAATTTTTGTTTGCTTGTGTAATAAATGGACTAGGTCATATGGTAATCCTAGATTGACATGAACATTTCATCAAATAACTGCCACAAAATCTTTGTAATGTCAACAAGTGGCTTAAAAATAGCTAATATCATTGAGTAGGAAAGTGTGTGAGAAAGAAAAAAACTTTGCAGAGTAATGCATGTGTAGAAAAAGTCATTGCCTTCTTAAATAATGACAAAATACAAATTGTGCACTTCATTAACTATAAAAAAACATAATTAACATTAATAATATATTTACAAAGAGGAGAGAGAAGAGCCCTGAGGCGAAATCCAGAGAAACCCTCCTCCATGGACGCTATTTCGACTGCGCTACAAGAGGTCTAGGATTCCCAAGACGCAGGGACCCTCGTGACCATGAACCAGGGTAGATTATTTTCAAATGGCCTCGACCTTCAATGGATCCCTTAGAATCTAGATATCCCCTCGAGCACACTCCGGATCAGGTTTGAAACCTTTCTTGCCTTTGTGGTGAGGCTCAGGTTGCCCACCATCGCTGCATCCTGTGGGCACGCTGCGGCCGGAGGTTTCATGTTGGCTCTGGCGCAAGACTACAGGTTCATAAAAGAACATCGATCTGTACTCTTCACGCCCGAGCTCGACATCACTTTGAAGTTTATCAAGGGTTTCACGACTGTCATTTGGAGCAAGCTCATTCCCGATCCCATAAAGAATGTGGTGTTGGGCGCTCGCAAGTGTAATGCTCAGATGGCTATAGAAGGCAGCATCATGGATTTTGTTTGCATGGACTCACCTCAGATGTTGGAGGCCACCATTAAAAAAGCTCAGAAATTGGAAGGAAGGAGTTGGAAGAAGGAGATTTATAGTGAACTCAGGGAGAAGGTTACGATTGCTAATGGAGAAAAGGAAGGTTTTCTGAGCCTGGGAGATGCTAATTGTGAGGAGGAGCCTCATTCCTCCCCTATATCAGGAATTTCCACAACACCCTTTTCTCTGGAGAAGATCTGCAAAGAAAAGAAAATGTCTGATCACTCTGCTTCGTTCCAGATCCAGATTGTGCTCCTTTTTGGAAAAACTCTGCTACAATGGGTATGCTCTTCGGATCTTGTGCAAGAACTCAAGCTAATCTTGGAACTTAGGCTGGGGATGCCCTGTGCATCTCAACGACTCCTCCACGAAGGTAAACAACTTGAGGATCTTTATCCCCTTTCTTTTCACAACATTAATAGAAATGCCTCCATCATTTTTACCCTGCATTTGAGGGGGGGAGCTGTTGGATAGTCATCTTCTTCTACTGAGGCTTTTTCATACAAATATGTTGTCCATGCTCAGAGGCCCAAGAAAACAGCTCCACCAACACAGGCTCCCAAACCTTTTTTGGTGGACAAACTAGAGGAAACCCCCTCCATTGAAATAATGCATCCTTCGCTGGATGAGCAATTCCAATTGTATGCAGAGCATGCCATCATTTGCAGGTTCAATGGGCTATGGCCGTGCACAACCAATCTCTACCAATGGATTCACTCTAATTGGACCAACAACTGCAAGGTTCTTCTCTGCTCAAAGGGTTTCTTCATTGTAATATTTTTTCTCATGGAAGACTACCAAAAGGCATTCACTGAAGGCCCATGGTTTTGGGGCTCTGCAGGTTTATTCCTCACCCCTTGGTTCCTAGATTTCGATCCCTCTTCAGCCATCATCACCAAGCTCCCCATTTGGGTCAAACTTCCTAATCTCCCAGCGCATCTATGGCACTTTGCTGTATTCCAAGGAATCGACGATTCTCTAGGCCGCTTTCTAGCCATAGACACATCTAGAGGGGAAAAGGGCTTATTTACCTTCGCTAGAATCTATGCAGAAATAGACATGAGAAAAGGTCTACCTGATCAGATTAATCTCAAAATTGGAGACTTTCATTGGACTCAGCCCTTGGATTACGAGAACACAGCCTTCCGCTTCCGAAATTGCCATCACACAGGGCACCTTCAGAGCTCTTGTCCCGCGATGCCTGCCCAAAAGAAGAAAGCCATTCCTAAGCCGAAATCCAAAAGCTGGAAACCTCATGATCCTCCTCCCATGGATGATTTAGATTTTAGCTCAGATGAAGAGGAAGGGGATGTGGAATATATGGAAGCAAATATGGCACAGGAACCATCCCCGACTGGTCCTGAGGATCCTGTTGTTCCATCAAACTCACAGAAAAGAACACATGAGTCCTCTCCCTCGGATTCAGATAAGGAAACCCCTCAGTCAGCCCAGCTCAACTTGCAGATCATACCAGCACAGCAGAGTCATCTTGATTGGGTCAAAGTTGGTAAAAAGAAAGGGAAAAAATGCCGAATAGCTGATTCTACCCACGTTGGGTAGAATCCTTTGTTCTGTTCTCGTTACTATGTTCTTCTTGTTACTTCTTGCTTAGTACTGTTCTCTTCTTGTTTTCTCTTAGGGGTCGAGGTGGATAGTCTATCCTTTTTGGTTGCCCGTTTTCTTGCCTCTCTTGGTTGTAACATCATATTGTACCATACTTCCTTTTAATAGAATTAATTTTTTTCGAGAAAAAAAAACTATAAAAAAACATAAAAACTATGATGCTATACAACTATCACTTTTATTTTTTAAATCTCAAGTTTTAACTCCATACTAAATATAAAAATATTGTACATCTTTTTTGTACTTAAATATAAATATATTTCTTAGTATAATAATAATAAATAACAAAA
>APFE030041781.1:317778-395358 GCA_000404065.3 Pinus taeda
TTTAAAATTGGGTAAAATTTTATTAAAATTACTTAAAATAGAAGTGTTCTACTATTTTTTCAAGTGTTGAATTTATTTATTTAATGAATTTAGATTCATCTTAATTGTAAGTCTACCAAATTCCGAGAGATTAAATCTCTTTTTATTTAAAAGAGGTTTGCATTTCAAGAAACTTGATCTCTCTTTAATTATTCTAGTTATTTTTAATGTGACTTTTTGGAAGCTTTTTCGGTGGGTTTTTCCATTTAATTTCTCTAAAATACTCCAGGAATTTATTGAAATCACAAGTTTGATGAGTAACCCCTGCATAATATAAGTGCCCTAGAGGTTTTTGGGAAAGTAAAAAAAATCACACTAAAGACAACTCCTTAATTATTAACCAACACATATCCATCTTAAGGAGAGATCTAACATGAGCCAAGAAGGATCAAATTTCTTTAAGTGCAATCTTATTTTAGAGTGCAAAACCAATGTCTAATTTTTTATTGTTTAAACTGTATTTTTGAATGTTAAAGAAATAGCATAACATATATATAATATTATTTATATATACTTTTTTTTATAGCTCAAATTGTTTTCTATTTGGAGAATATTTGTATAACCCACATTGATTTTTTATTTAGAGAATATTTTATTTTTATTTTAAGAAGGATGGACATACTTACACATGGCCTTCACACTTGGGTGGAGAACCAACATAGATCCATACCGACCTAACATGAGCTGAGAATGATCAAATTTCTTCACATGCAAACTTCTTTAGAGTGCAAAATACAATATGTTATTTTTCATTATTTAAATTGTATTTTTGAATTATATATATGTGTGTGTGTGTGTGTGTGTGTGTGTGTGTGTGTGTGTGTCTATATATATATGACCAAATAAACATTTTAACTGTAAAAACTTTATTTTTCATTTTTCATGATATATACACTAACGTAGATCCATCTTAAGTACAGATCTAACATGAGTGGAGAGGGATCAAATTTCTTCAGGTGCAAACTTCTTTATAGTGCAAAATACAATGTGTTATTTTTCATTATTTGAATTGTATTTTTGAATGCTAAATAGAGTATATATAGGGCCAAATAAACTTTTTAACTATAAAAGCTTTATTTTTCATGATATATACATAAATTTTTGAAAACGATATGTAATATAATTGACAATAACATATTTTATATATTGAGACATTTTTTCACCCAAATTAAAATGGTTTTTTGTTATTAAAATATTTTGTTTTAACCAATATGAAGTTGATATCCACATAAATTAGTTAACATGATCTTTCAATATTTATTTAAAATCTCTAGCTAAAATATTTTTGAAAAGTATAGATTATATATCTTACTCACAAGATTTCTAATTACTTTACACAACATATTCATTTTTTTAGTATAGTCAAACATTATTTTATATTTAGAACATTATTTTTATTTTTTATTTTTATTTTAAAGGGACAAAAGGGGACGGAAAGACTTACCATCCTTCTCATTATAACTATAAATATAGTATTTTTACATTTTAACTTAATTATTTTTCCATTACCCCCAACCTAAATTATTTTTTACTCAATATTTCTACTCCCCTTCTAATTATATAGGTTGGAGTCTTGTTTACTTTTAAACTTCAAATATATAAATAATATATATATCATTATTATATATATATATATATATAATATTATATATATATATATATATATATATATATATATTATATATAGATAGATAGATAGATATATATATATAAGTTGACCAGTTGAAGGGAAATATTAGGTAAAATGTAATATTATAGTATTATATTTTACCCAATATTTCTGGTAAGCTGGTAAAAAATGGATGAAGGTACACATAAATATTAGATAAAATGTAATGATTACGTTTTATTTAATATTTCTCCCACCTTCTCTCCTCACCTAGCTTAGTTTCATTGTTTACCTTATTCATTTCTAAACTTACCATCCTAGATTTAGGAGAACTCTATTTCTATGGCACATTATTACATATAAATTAAGAGAATATATTACATATATTAAAGTGATTATCAAAGAAGCCATTAGAATGAAAAAACAACTATTGTTCTTTACTTTGTGCAATCTTGTTTAACCGTGCACTTCTTAAAAACACTTATGAATAGCCCAATACCCTCCAAGAAGATCTAAAACTTCTAGGCATATAATACATTATGTATTCATCCATTCAAAGATAGAAACAACATACAAATGCCAAGTGTCACTGCATATCGATAAAAACCATTTTACATTTATATGCTACATGGATTCAATGCCAATCATTTTCTACAGAGGAATCTAGACTAGTTTAATTTCCCCCTTAAATAAATTATAATTCACATAAATATCTTAAATCAATACCATAAGTTCTTAATACAATGGGTTAATATAATAAGTTATTTTTATTTATTTTTATTATCTAAATAAATGATGAAGTAACTATCCAAAATATTGATAAAAAATATTACACAATTAATTCCCGAAATTTCTAATAATAATTATATCTTTGCCACTGCAACATATCTTAAAGAAATATACAAAGGAATAAAAAATAATAAAGGTTAGTGAAGAATACACATGGTCCTCAAGCAATCAATCTATATAAAAAGTTCAGGATTTATTCCTGAGTTTCGTGCTCGATTCTCGAGGAGGATCGACGTTGTTATTGTTGGAGGAGGAGGAGCACCTTATTACCAATGGACAAAAGGAAGGACACTCAATTTTATGAAGTTTCATACATATAAGTGTAGTAGTTTTCAGTAGCGTTGCCATCTTTTTAGACAACTCTTAATACATTTCAGTTTGGACAGATTTCTGGTGAGTTGCCAGCAGGATCCCCAAAGTATCGTAAGAGTGTTGCTCCACTCACTGGTGGTGGCAGTGCAAAGCGTGCTCATCCACTTGTTTTTCATGATTCGACTCAAACAAGTGTTTGGAAAGATTTTTTTTATAATTATTTCAACATTTTTTATGTTTCAGTTTTCATTTATCTTGTTAGACAATTAGAATCTCTGAGCATGATGAACAGTGAATCAGAGAAAGGAAAATCTCAACAAAATGGAAATACAATACCAATAGACAAAACAAAACTTATAGACAAAAGCAAGAAAAATAACAATAGCTTACACAAGTAGGACAATTTATGGGATGTTGCCCATAAAAAAAACAACAGATGACTGGATCCAGCGCAACTGGAGGCCCCAGCTGGAAAACAATGTGATCTACTATGCGGTCGGCAAAGGGTATTTCATTTTCGAGTTCACCTCCAAAGAAGATCGAGATTTGGTTTTCAGAAATAGTCCGTATTTTATGGGAAATTAGGGTTTGTATCTTAATAAGTGGACCCCCGACTTCGATCCCTCAATCGATTCCCCTAAAGAGGTCCTAGTCTCGGTTCAGCTTCCCAATCTTTCGATCCATTGCTGGAGCTATCATACCTTACAGAAGATTGGAAATGGTCTCGGTCGTTTCATTAAAAAAGCAGACAACAAGGGGAAATATACCTACGCAAGAATCTGTGTGGAAGTCGATCTGGAAGCTGGACTTCCCGAAGCAGTAAAACTTATAGTCGGAGAATGGCATCACTATCAAAAATTGGATTATGAGCAATTGTCGTTCAAATGAAGAACCTGCCACGAACATAGACACTTCCAAAGAAACTTCCCAAAAGCTCCAGCCGGGGACAAAGTTGACGAAGAAGGATGGAAAGAAATCAAAAAGGGCAAAGCAGTCCCAAAGCTAACTGAGAAGAAAAATTCAGGGCCATTGGTGAAGCCCCATCCCAAACCAAAAGCCAAAGAAGCTCCCAAAGAGGGTTCTTCCTCTGGGGAGAAGATAGATGCCATTGGGACCCAAGAGGAACTAGAAGACCCATCGAAGAAAGTGAAAGAAGCTGAAGCAAAGTCATCTCTTCCTCCAACAGAGGATGAACAAGGGGAAAAAGAAGAAAACGAAGAGCACATCAACCTGGGCTCTGATTCTGAGGGAGATTCAGAAGATGGAGTCTCAGATTCAAACAGCTCACAAGTCACTCCTATCAAGTCAGCCAAGGGCCAAAAGTCCAAGAAGAAACAGAGAGAGGAGAAAACTTATTTGGATGTCCTCCAAGGCTCTTAGAAAAATCTCAAAGGAATGATGAATACCAGATCTAAGCGCAAGCATGGTAAGGCTCCAAAAGGAGCCACAACCTCCCAAGCTAGTAAATAATGAAATACATCTCCTGAAATTGCAGAGGATTAGGCAGCAAGTTGAGAGAAGAAGATCTGAAAGACATTGTGAGGATGTACTCACTTGAAATCCTTCTCATCTAGGAGACAAAACTGGAGGACCTTCTACTCCAAGCAAGCAAATTTTGCTGGCATAAAGGCCAAGGGAGAGCAGTCAACGCCAGAGGTGCCTCTGGAGGGATTGCCTCCTTTTGGGATAGCTCCAAATATGATCTGATTCACGAAGAATGTGGCCCCCATTGGCTACTCACTAAGCTCCTCCATAAAGAATCTGGCCACCAAGTAAGTATGTTCAATATTTATGCTCCGTTTTACCCTCTGAGAAAAAAAACTTGTTGGGACTCACTCCAGTCCTATCTTTTCTTGCACAATCTAGAAAATATTATTATTGAAAATGATCTGAATGCTAGGCTAGCTGCAGAAGAGAAAAAGGGGGGCTCACTGGTCAGGGACCCAGCTAGAGATTGGGTTGAAGACCTCATTCTAGATTTGAATTTGGAGGATATGAAGCCTACATCTGGGAAATCCACCTAGTCAAACAAAAGGTTAGGCCCAGGCCACATTGCTGCTCATCTAGATAGATTTGTGGTCCAATCCTCCTTCTTGACTTGGGGTCTAATGGCCACCTCTAAAATTCTTCCGAACTACACCTCTGACCATAAACCCATTCTGCTTGAGCTCTCCTTGGATGGAAATCTTGGCCCCATTCCCTTTAGATTAAGTTCTCTGTGGATTCATCAAGAAGGATTCCAAGAGGTGGTCTCTGAGGCCTAGAACCGGCAAGTTCAAGGATCCCCTTACTTTGTGTGGGAATAAAAAATGAGGATACTCAAAAGGGAGCTCAAGGTGTGGGCTAAAAAGTTGAAAACTCCGACCGCCAAAAGAAAGGAGATGCATGACAGTTTAGTAGGCCACCAATTAACAATGGAAAATTCTGATGTAACGCAAACCCTTCTTCAAAAACAAGTATAGCCGCAAAAAGATCTCCATAGAGCAAGTAGGGATGAAGAAGAGTTCTAGAGACAGAAGTCCAGAAATCTTTGGTTACAGGCTAGGGACAAAAATACAAGCTACTTCCATAAGCAAGCTGAAGCACGCAAGCACTTCAAAACAATAAATGAAATTCACTATCAAAATGCAGTGGTTAAGTATTCTGAAAGCATAAAGCGAACAGCCCACTCATTCTTCATTTTTGCAAGAACAGAGATTCATGTTGGTTGGATCACTTCTTGGCAATGCGCTTCAACAACCGAGAAGATATTTTTCTCATACAACAGGATTTTTTCTCGAATATTGAAAAGTCTTGCAGTTGAGTTTTCACAATCTTTTCACCTTATATCTGACAAGGGGGAAATGATGGTCATCTACAAGTTTCAAAGCCATATCACACAAGCCTGAGCCACAATATGTGATACAAAATTTAGGGTTGTAGCCAGAGACAAAGATACCTTTGAGCATGCCTTCGGTTGGTGGTTAGCCTTAAACCATCCATGCGGGCTTGAGAACTCCATATTCAAAGAATTGGGGACACTTCCTCTAGCAAAATACTTTAGCTTCTTGTCATCTCTGGAAGAGTTCCAAAAATTGTATTAAGCATCCCAGAGTTTTTGGTCATCCTTAAACCACCACAGGTTGAGGCCTCCCTTTTTAGGTTGAAGTTCTCCCCTTTTATGCAAGTTGGAGACCTCCATTTTCCAGGTTGAAAGCCTCCCTCTTCAAAGCATTAGGAGCACTTCCTCAAGCAGAAGATTTCAACTTCTTGCTAGACTTGGAATAATTCCAAGAACTACACTGAGCATTTGAGTGTTGGTGGTAATCCTTAAACCACCCCCTCATACCAACATTTCAGAGAGCACATTCAACTTAGTTTTGTCATCCATATTTTTGCACATTTTGTATTACATCTCTCTTCTTGGACTCATACATACCCCTTCGAATTAAGGGGGGGAATGTTGAACACCCAATCATTTAAGGGTTGGTAAGGAAGTTGAACAGTCAAAGGAGTCCAAGAAACCTTGGAAGATGAATTCAAGGGTCAATCCAATATATTATAGATGTACATCTAAATTAATAAAAAATACAATTAATTGTTCTATCATTCATAATTGTTCACATTCATGTGTATGTGACACATCAGACCCACTCAAACTATATTCCAACAAATTTTCAAATACTCAATTTATTTATATAATAAAAACTATTCTAAAAACTCATATCTCCTGTATAATCAACAATCAAAATCTCACCTCTCCATTTCTCAATTCATTTATATAATAAAAGCTATTCTAAAAACTCATATCTCCCCTATAATCAAAATTCAAACTCTGACGTATCCATTGTATTGTATCACCACATCCTAACAAAAAAACCCCTAAAATCAAAATATTTACACAACCCCAATAATATATATCTCATTTCATAAGGCATTGGCTACTTTCTTACCTATAGTGCCTAATGTTTATCCCCTAAATTCCTCCCTCCTATTATAAAGATTGAACCAATTAAAGATGAGGGACTCACCATGTTCTCAAGGGGTACCCCATGAGAAACTCAGACCATTGATTGTTTAATTCAAGCAAATGATGGTTGGCCCGAGATAACTCTGTCCCAATATACCCGTATAGCTCTTTGGTCCTTGGCTAGGATGATGGATGGATGAGAAATTATCTAAAATGTTGGCTAGGATGATGGATGGGTGAGTAATTATCTAAAATGTTGGCTAGGATAATGGATGGAGTAATCATAATTCATATTCGTATTCAAAATACATGAGAGATATAATTCATATTTAAAAAATTAATTGCATAAATCTTTCAACACATCATTCTTCTCATTTCAATTGAAATAATAAAATTCAAACTCATTTAGTCAGAATGATGGATGGATGGATGGAGTAAATATCCAAAATGATAAAAGAATATTACATAATTCATTTGGAAATCTCCAAAAATAACTATGTCTTCGTCACTATATCTTAAAAGAAATATCAAATGTTGATGGTAAGTGAATATAAAATGTTGATGGTAAGTGAAGAATACACGGGGTCCTCAAATAGTCCATCTATATATAAAGCTCTGGATTTATTCCTTTGGTTCGTCATCGAATCCCGAGGACTCACACCAGATCATGAGTAGAACAATGAGAAGCAAGATGGCCACACCAACAGGAGATCCCCTGGCCGTTTGATGGGGGACGGATCCCCACCCTCAGAGACTTGATTGTCGTTGTTATTGTCGGAGGAGGAGAGGCACGTTATAATGAATATCAACACCAACGTCGCTGCCATGATCATCACGGGATTTATGTCATTCACCATTCCAAGGGACTGCTCTGCTCTGGAAGAAAACATGGCAGCACCGCAAGGATCATGGTGACTACAACTAACCAGAGAAATGCATACAGACGAGAAGAAACATATGCAGTGACAGGGCAGGCAGCAGTAGCCATGGTGTGAACCTCTGAACTCAGAACATGTAGCAGATCAACTACTCAGAGCCGAGGAGATATGGGGTTTTTTTATTGCAACCCAGCTTGCAACGCGTATGATGGAAGGTGCTACTAAAATCTATAGGCTTGTGCCTAGAAATTTACCCATGACAGATATCACATGTGGTTTGTTTTTGTTTTTATTAGGTTAAGAGTTAGGTTTTTTGCGACGTAAGGAAATAAGGTAATGGTCCAAGACCCAGAGGTATCTAGCAGGAGTGAAACCTGCTCCCTTATAGACCACCAGTGGATTATTCCACCAATTGTGGTTTTCCTTGAATAAGGGTGATGAGTAGAGAGGGTTATTCCAAGTGGCGTGGTTTTTCTTGAATAAGGGTGATGAGTAGAGATGGTTGTCTTCACTGTTGGTTTGACCATTGAATTATGATAAATTTTCCCAATGTTGATTTGACCACTGAATTATGATAAGTTTTTCCTAATTTTAAAGTTAAAAGTAGTTATTTTTCGTTATTTCATTTAATCAATTATATATAATATTAAATATATATATTATTTGAATATATTTTATGTTTAAAAATAATTGAGTTGTATTTTCAAATACATCTAATTGACATTTAATTATTATTTTAATATCCTAAAGGATTTAGTAACTCCCCTAAATTATTAGTAAATATTTGAACCTCAACGAGGGGATTTGAACCTTAGATCTCTTAGTTTTCATATATTTCATGTTACTTTGATCACTAATTGAGTTGTCCCTATCCGGTTTTGTTTCTTCTATAGGAGGTCCTAGTTCAAGTGGACTTTCCTTGTAATTAGTTGATGTTCTTCCTTGGCTTCAACCCACTAGGGTGGATTTTTTTGTTGCTTCTTAATTGTCCTTGACCCTTTTAGGAAATTTGTTGTTATGTCCTCTATTTCAAAGAATGATCTATAATAAAAAGAAACATGCTCATGATCTAGTTTTTGGTTCCAAGAGTATTTCTCACCTTACAAAACTATTTCTATTGGAAATTCTTTGTTGAAGTCCATAACAACACATATGTGAGCATATGTAGTGGTGATCTATCTCTTTATTTCAACACTTCTATAATAATATCTTCCAAGAGATTTTACAATGGCTTGAAGAGAGTTAAAATGTCAGAATTGTAGAGGTATATTTGGAAATCTAAAATAGGAGCCTAGAAGAGAGAACTAGTTAGAATATCAAAGGGAGGAGTCCAAGGTTTCATATATAAACCAAAGTTTCCAAAAACCAAGGACCAAAGTTTAAAATAAAATCCATTTCTTCAACAAGATCAAACTCAATAGAGGAGTAGCCTTTGCACAAATTATAGTGTGACCAAACTATATAACTCTTGACACTCTATACTTTTAAATCACTTTAGCAACCACTCATGTAATCATCGTTGTAACTCAATCATGTAAAAAATAACACCATAAGAATTATCATACACGTGCAACATATATAAAAGACATCAATCTCCTTTTTATTTCTTTGAAAAATGAAAGCTTCAACTTGTTATTTCATCACTGCCCCAAAAGTTCCCACTTGTAGGTTTATCAGCTGCTACTAAAAGGAACTTCTACCCCTACGCATTTATCCGTTTTCACTGAAAGAGATTGTTGCCCTTACTAGTTTTGTCATTTTTCACTGAAAGTGAATCTTTCCCCTGCTCATTTATCAGCCAATGTTGAAAGGGACGCTTGCCCCTGCTCATTTATCAGTCATTGTTCAAAGGGACTCTTACCCCTGCTCTTTCATCAACAACTGCTGAAAGGCACTCTTGCCCATAGAATGCAAGATACCACTTGTTAGCCATGTTGATCCATCTTTTGTCCATTCACAAACTCATATCAATATGTCACTTATTTCACAAACACATAACTTTATCACCTCAACTACTCACCAAACCCACTATCAAAACTTCTTCAGAAATCTATGATTACTGAAAAAATTACGAAACACACCAACAACATCAATCCATCTCACACACATGTCCATTCATAATTACGATCTTGCAAATTTGATTATGCTTATATTGATTTTGGACTTATATTTTTAGTTCTTTTATCTTTAGTTATTTTTCACTTTTTTTCTTGCACGAGTCTTTTATTTTTTTTGTATCAGTCATATGCACCTTCTCTCCAAGTATCCAAACTCTCCTTACCTATTTTTGCAAGAAAAATTGATCTTAAATACTCAATTGTCCTATTATGAAAATTGTCAGAATTTAGCAGTGCTCCTATTTTTGGTGAATCTCGAAACTTAGTTTTTTAGCCAAATTTGCCTCCAAACACATCCATTCCACCATCAAAGCTACCAACTCATTCTTTCATGTTTTAAATCTTTAGCTCTCATCCACTATATATGGAATATATGCCAAACTTTAGTTCTTGACCCGTTAATAAATTAAACTTTCATAATTGGCCTGCAATCACTTTTCTAAACCCAAAGGGATTTAAAATATGATTCCAACTCGTTCAAACAAGGCCCTTAATCATAGCCCAAAGCACTTAACAAACACCACATTATAACTCTATTGGGCCCATTTTATATAGCCATAAGCGCTTATATCATAGGCCCAAAGCTCTTAATAAAACACTACCACAATTAACCTTACCGCAAACCTTTTTCACTTTAAGCCCCAAGGGCTTATTTTATATTGCAAACACCTCCATGCATTTGGTCACAATACTACAACAAAAAATCGTCCTAGCACTTTTGCTTTTAGCCCCCAACTTTATTTCTCGGTGCACTTGTAAAAATACCTCTGGGTTCGATTCCTTCGAGGTGACTTGTCTCATGCCTCCGGATATTGGATCTTGGCTCCAACATCATCTACCACCATTTCCCAACTTTGAATCAACTCGAAGCTACATTCATATGCTTGCTTGAATTCTTCCAGGATCTAGGAATTGAGATGAGGTGTCCAAGTGGGAACCACCATTGATCTCATGGACCAATCAAATTCAAGTTTGGGTGAGTTGTCTACCACATGTCAGGTGCCTATTCCATCCGTACAAACTTTACATTCATGCCTTATAAACCTTTTGGGGTCAACCATCTAGGACGATGTCATGCTTACATCATCAATGCCACATGGTGCCATCTGAGCTGTGACACGTGTCACCCAAATTTGGCCACTATTACCACCAAAAAATGTCAAAAATGCATGCTACGTGTCCTCCTCTCATTGGGTCATGCCATGTTGACATCATCATCCAGCTATGTTTGGCAAGTTATATATATGAGCCAATCAAAAGCTTCCACACGTATGCAAGTGAGGAGAGAGAAAGGGATACCCGAGGCTTGGTTTTGCAATGATTTCCTTTGTTAAAAAATTAAGGGTCTTGGGCCATTTTTTACTATTGCAATGCCTCACCTTTGTTAAATTTAAAGGGTCATGGGCCTATTCAACTGTTGCGTCGATTGCCTCATCATCCTAGCCATATTTCATCTCGGGCTCTTCCAAACTCTGTCATCCCTTTCTCTACCAAGAAGGGACCTTTGGGATGAGTTGTTACATATGGGCCCATTCCACTATTGGCTTGTTGGGGCCTAACCCAGGTTCAAATTTAATTAGCTAAACAAATCCTAGTACTACTGGCCCTTTCGGCAATAGTCCGGCAAGCGCTGATTGAGGTCTCACCTGAAGTAGTATGGGAGGGTGTTAGAACCTGGGTTCTGCACCCTGGAGATGTCTGATGAGTTCGACTAGTCCGTGGTTTGTCCCTGTACGCAAGTTGCTTCACGCACTTTCCCGTTCCTCGCAGCCTGATAGACTGCCTTAGCGCAACCCTACCTAGGGGTTGAGCACCATGCTCTGCGTTATTACCCAAGACCTTGCTTATATTCCAATGTTAGTTAATTATCTTTTCCTATTGGAGTGCTTTAAGTTATACTTAACAACATAAAACATTCATACAGGTGCATGTAGTAAATAAACAGTATATTTGCAAATGATATCAATCATGCATTAGCCCAAGAACAGATACACAAAATTATAACCAAACTTCTCCTTATTGATTCTTTCCATGGTTACAGACTCGACTCGCCCTACGCACTCAACTGCAGGGGTCCATGCACTCAGCAGCGGACTACTAGGCCTCTGCACACTCAGTTGTAGAGCCTTCTCCTACTCTACGACCAAAAGAGACTCCACACTGCGACTCAATCACTTAGACTTATCATGCTTCTATTCTATTTCTCATTAGTTGTTCCCCTTTTACACTTAGAGCCTCACTCTATTTATATAATCCCATGGTCCGCAAACCATGGGTAGGTCTATCCAGCTGACATTACATTACAAAACTAGGGTAGACAACCCTATGACTCTATCATACTTTTGTGCCTCAAATCCACAATTTGTGAAGCTTTACAACAATATTCAGTCAAAACTTGGGCTTTGAGCCCCAAAAAATGCCTCGGGGGGATTCCATGCCCAACAGTCCCCCAACACAAACATCGTGACTCGCCATTGAGTCACTCTGTCAATGCAGTGATCTTTGTGCTGAGTCCCTCCAAATTTTCTCGAACTACGCGAAAGTCAGCAATGCACTGAGCTGTTGTTTGCTGGATCTACTACATATGTTGTTCCGAGGCCTCTGTGTTGGGAATGCTTCTCTGCATTAGTACGTGCATCACCTGAATGTGTGCGAGCTTGCCTTCGATTTCTATCGTGATGGTGAAGGCCTTGTCGATCCAAGGCTGAGCGCGTGCCTTTAGGACTACTTCCTTATGTCGTGTCGCATCCACCTTCTCCTTCAGCGCTTTAGCCTACTACATCCGCGCAAACCTCTGAGTGAGGACCACCATTTACGCAGTTCCTCGGACACTGTCATACTGTTTTTGGAGTTCTCGCACCTTTGTCTCTAAGTGCTAGATGTTGGGGTACTCCTGCAGATTTGAGAGGACCTCAACTAATTCTTCCAACATACTAGTGCAGTCTTGCACTGCATTACCAATTTCCTCCAATCCCACTGTGATAGCAATATCACACTATTCTCTAACTTCTATGGGAGTGGATGGTTGCACCTTTAACCACAACTCAGCGATATGAAGGTTCAGCTCTAGCTAAACCTTTGTCATTTCTTCCCTCGCCTCGCGGATCCCTGCTGCTAACCTGTGGATGCGCGCCTCTCTTGGTAGATCTACTGGGAGGCTGGCTCTGGGATGCTTTGGAAAGCGTCATATATCACCTGTACCAACTGTTGATTCTGTGACACCAATTCATCACGCTACAAGTTGAGTTGTTCCATATTTATTTTTTGCTCACTGAGGAATTGGAGCACGTGGCTCTCCCTAGCTAGGAGCTTTGTAGTTATGCCATCCTGCAACACACATAAGGTCTCACATGGGAGTGCAGCTAGATTGATACCGAGACCTTTCAGTGTGCTAACTGAAGGCCTATCGGCCTCATTTGATGGCACTAGTGCTCCTTCTAGCAACACTATGGTGTTAGTCATCCGTGCACGCAAAATCTGCTCTATTGCTATTGAGCTGATTGCGAAGCTGGTGCAAAGGGGTACCAACTTGGGGGGACGCACCTATAATTCCTACAACTGCGCTCTGAGGGCCCCCAACATAATCTGGTTCTCCTGCATGAAATCCTGGAGAGCCTAAGAGGTGACATCTCGCACAGTTTTGCCAATGTCATGCAGATCACCCTCGGTTAGGGTGATCAGGTCAATGGACAATTTCGAGACCTTGACCTTCTTCCACGGCCTTGACCTTCTGTTGGGTGCTAGTGCTTTAGCTGCGTTGATGCGGTTTGTGGGTCTGCACCTCGTTCTTCTATTTCTGCTTCCTCTGCTTCTTGCCCCTGTGAAAACATTGTATGGCCCTTACCCATCTTCGCGGCTGCTTCCTGTGCTGTTGTGCTGCTGCTGCAGCCTTTTCCTGCTCAGCTTCTTTCTGTGCTATGTCCTGTGCTACTTGCACTTCTACTGTTGCTGCTTCCTTCCTTCATTTTTCGGCCAACTGTGTGATGCGCAACTTGGCCTCATCTTTCTTTCTTTGCGTTGTCAACTTCTCAATCTCTGCGATTTCTAGGGTGTGCCACTCCGACAGCCATACCTCTAGTACATTAAAAATGACGTCATCAGTGGCTACGAAGGGTAGCTTTACCCACTGCTTGGATGGGTCCTTGTGCGCCCTGATATAAATATTATGCATGTATGCTTTGAATTCTACAAAACTCTATAGACTGTTGTAAATAGTAGGTGACAACAATCGCTTATGGTTGATCCCCATTTTGAGGTTCATCTCCGTGAACACCCAAAAGATTTTGTTGTCACGTATCCTCCTAGCATCCTTCGTGCCCCAGAGTGAAGTGTACTTCGCAGCCTCCAGTAAATCCCTGTCAATTATGGGGAATTTACTATCCTCTGGGAATTCCCTAGCCACGAGTACTATGGATGCAATAGTGATGCATAGTGGAACGTTTTGCCTTATTCCTGGGCTTCGTGATAATTTTCTAAAAAATCCTTGCAGAGGAACTCAGACCAGTTAAACTGGAACCCCTCCGCGAACTGCTCAGCCAATGCTACCACCAGCATGGGTACTTCGTCCAGGCGACACTTGCGCATGACCTTTCTTACCAGGATTTGGTTCACCACGCGCACTACTTTCTCCTTGATGCTGGAGATGGTGTAGCCCCTCTTCTTCTTTTCCAGCTTATACTTTTTCTTCATGGCCTCCGCGATGGCCAAGTCACTTCCCTTCCCTTCCGATATGTCTGCGGGGTCCTCTCCTTTACATGGAATCCAGGAGATGCAGTGAATCAAGTCTGCCATGATGGGGATGGGCTCCTCAAGCCACAAACACCCATCATGCACCAAGTAGAGCAGTTGCCTGATGACGAAAATGGTTATTGGTGTGCAGTGGAACTGCGGCACCCAGAGTAGATTCAATAGCCCAACCTTTTCCACTCTGCACAACCACTTCCGTGGCTCTAGTTCTGTAACCATCGCCACGGTGTTCTATTTGGGCTTCATAAGGTTCCCAGTCTCAAGGTGAGGGAACTTCTCGTGGTCAGCGAGGTCCCAAAATTCAAATTTAAGGCTCGGCACGTGTCCTAGGTGAGTACCTTCAAACGTAATCTTGTTTGGGAGGAGCGGGGTATGGAGCGAGCTTTTGGTCTCGTCCAGGTCCTTGGGCACTTTCACCTTCCCTTTTCTTGGGGGGACATAGGCAGGCAATTTTCTTGTGCGGTGCATAGGCTGAGTGTCCTCCTCCATGCCTTCATCCTCGTCCTCTGTGATGACAAGATCCTCTAGATCTTCTTCTTCTTCATCTGTCTCTATGGTGACGAATTCCCCCTTCTCCTCCATTGACAGTTTGTTGTGCAGCGGGTTCCGTGGGGACACATGTACGAGAACCATTGCTTATTTGTCCTTCTTAGGTCTTGGCGTGCACGGTGATTTCGGGATTTTTTCCACAATCCCTGTTCCTTCCAGAGCATCTCCCACATCCAAGGCTTGTGCGGCCTCTCTGGTGGTTATTTTGGTTATCTTCATAACATCCTGAGCAATTGCCATTGTATTCGTCCAGAAATTTAGGACTCACGAACTCATGAGCTCAATCAACACTCGGCTCACAACACTCAGGGCTCTGCTCAATCGCTCAATTTGTAAATGACCAAGTGTTGTTTGCGGGGCAACCATTTTTATTTTATAGCACTTTTTGAATTTGAATTCGACCGTTGCCCCCAAATCCAGTTCATTAATGCTTCTTTGGCAGTAGATTTTTCCAAATCTTGCCCATAACTCGCATCTTAAATTCCTGTTGCCCGCTCCATTTGGCATCAAGTCGAGCATCCCATTGTGAATAGTGACTTCAATGGTCACTTTCTGGCCAACCCGCGTAGCAGTGCAACCCCCCGTGCATGGTAGCGATCCTTTTGACTCTTTGCTTCTACGCGCATCTCCAATATCGCGGAGCTCCTGGGTGAAATAGTTTATAGTCCCGTGCTCCCTTTCAACTTTCTGGAGTGCTAAGGCTGTTCCTTCCTCGACTAGTTAGGTGGTCGTGCCACGTACGTGCGGTTTCCTCCGATCATCTAGCGTTCTTTGTGGGAAATACCTACATTTTACCATTGCTGGCCATGTCGCACACTTTATCCTCTGCAATGCATCACCCTGGTTAATTCTCTTAGTAATATGCGGTTCAAGCCAAGGCATCAGACTAATCAATTCACAGTGATAGTCCTCAAGCTTGTCAACATGATCGTGTGCACCTTGTTTTATCACCATGGTCTTCTTATCGAGAAACTCATCCCTTATCTCATCTTCTAGCTTCTTGACTTCCGCTTCTACCAAAGTGCTTTTCCTCCTTAATCGCACCCTTTCTTTTTCAAGTTCTTGGAGCCGAAAATTTCCCTGTTGGATTTCTGCTTCCAAGGTTTCATGATACGTTGCAACTATTGGTGTGATCATGCACGGCCTAAGTTCTCCAAGTATTATAGGGCTTACTTCAGTTGCTTCATACTCTAGCCTTGGGGGTGCCTGCATAGTCAGGGTTTTGCACACGGTCCTATATGTCCAGAGAACCGCTGGTACGCGTAGGTCCCTATCAACCTACTTCACCTGGTGGACCGTGTTTAGTGCTTCACATACTTTGTCAAAAGCTTCTGCATGAAGATGCTTCTGCACACTTGGTCTTGCCATACTTCCCAATCCCAAATAGAGGGGTTGTTCGTGCCATTGTCTTGCTCGCCCCTGCTTACTGATCGTGTTTCCTACCACGATGACAGTGTGCCTCTATGTAGATTGCACACCATATGCCTGTATCCATCTGGAAAGGTGGGTGCGCGAGCCATTTTGTCCATCATACTTGGATTTTATTCGTATCTGAGGCTTCCCAAATCATAGGTGCATCATCCTTCTGCATTCGTGCTAGCCCTCAAAACCTTGCGGGTGCGTACCCCACCACCTTGCAGGCGTATTGTGCAGTACCCATTTCAGAGCATCAAAACACTGTTGTTCCAGCACTTCCTCTTCAAATTTATTTAGGAACTCCTCCACTTCACCTAACCCATTGTATATAGGCATATCCCTTACCTCTATTGCTACGTAACGCAATGACCTTGTCATCATGTTATAGCTGAGTGTGGTTACCTCGTGTAACCGGTTCTGCCATCGCTCTATCTCTTCGTCAAAATTTGATGTGCAGTAGCTTTCACGTTCCCAAGATATTCGGCCATCCGCAGTTGGATTTACCCAATATTTCTCTTGCACAGTTATCTTGTAGATGCAGTCTAGATCGTCGTTGATGTCATAGTTGCGCAGTGGCTCTGTGTAGTGCGATGCTTCTGTAGGGTCTAAAGGTACCACTATGCGCAGTGACTATTTCTCAAAAATCATCTTGCGCTTCTTTAGATTTATCACTTCATTCATGTCAGTGGCCCAATCTATTCCCAATAGTGCAGGATAGGGATTGTTGTCATCAATATTCTCTATTACTTTGAAATCTGCTAGCGCACTCGCACCTTCAATATCTACTATGGTTCCTTGCAATCTTCCCATAGGTAGGATCTTCTGCCGGTTCACCATTCGCAGTTGGATAGGAGACCATTGCAGTGCAGGCATGCCCATGCGCTCCCATGTCTGCTTTGACAAGACGTTCACATCTGATCCTAGATCCAAAATCACTTTATCCATTTCATATTCCTTGATCTGCGCAGTCAATCTCATCTCCCTTCCTATTTGCGTCTTATGCTTCCCGAGCTTGGACTATGCGCGGTTCTCCTAGCGTGGTCCCAGCACATCTAGTGATGAGTTCATGTAGCCCCTTCATAGCTTTATTGTCATGCAGCAGCTTCATGGATGTCTCCAAGAATGTAATGAGCATCGATGGGTTCATTTCTGGCTCCTGTCTATCCATACTTCCTGAAGTGGAGGCATCTATGAAACTCCTCATAGTTTCCATGAATGTCTCCTTAGCGTGCTCCAAATCAAATTCTGGTTCCTTTTCTTGTATCTCTGAGATAATGATGGTCAGCTATTATGCAAGAGCATCTAAGATAATTTTATGATAGTGGAAAAAACCTGTGAACAATTTATGAAACCAACGTTTCAGACTAGTTAGGTGAGTCCATCATCAGGGCAATGAGATCTGTATTTTGAGGAGAGAGTCGTGAAAATTATGGAGCTATTAATAGTTGTTTACAAAGATATTTGATATCTTTTTGTTTATAATGTCGGCTTGATTGATTCATAATTATTAATTAATTAATTAATTTTATTATATATATATATATATATATATATATATATATATATATATATATATATATATATATATATATATATATATATATATATTATAGATAGATAGATAGATATATTAAATTATTTAACTAATTTTATTAATATTTAATTAATATTATTATTATGATTTTAAATATTAGGTTTAATGATTGAATATATCTGAACGTATTTGTTTGTTATATTATTTATATATTTAGTTTGTTAATTTATTTATTTGTATTATTTTTTTTTTTATCTATTTAATTTTTATTATATATATATATATATATATATATATATATATAGTTTAATGTTTATTATTATCATCATCATTATTATTATTATGATTATTTATTTAATACAATTTAAACATTATTCTTATTAATAGTTATTTATCTATTAGTTTATTATTGTTATTCCTATAATTATATAATTATTATTATTATTATTATTATTATAGAGATATATTATATGATATGTTATATAAATGAGTAACTAGTTATGAATTAATTTGAATTGAAGAATTTTTTTTTTTTTTTACTCAAATCTTATTAAGGAGGATTAATAGATTAGTTTAATGCTTTTTCATTTTATTTAATAAGGGTTAACAAGTGCTGCTTAATTTAACACCGTCATCCCTATTCATCTTATTGGAGGATTTCTCAATTTCAATTGCCTCTTTCACCTTTCTTTTTAAATAATGGTCTTCCTTGTGGACTAATTTTGCTTGTTCCATACAAATATATAGTGAGGAAAAACATGTGTGCTCTGCTAGTCCTGATTTTTCTGACCTATTTCTTGTAATATCATTAATGTGCTCTTTTAATCTTATTCCAAAGGATCTCCCTGTTTCACCTATATAAACTTTACCGCAAGAACATGGAATCAAGTATACTCCTTTGTGATTTTTTGGGTCTATTAAGTCCTTAGCAGACTCAAGCATGTTTTTAGGGTGTTAGGGGGCGTGAATGCAACCATAATGTTATGCTTGGCGAGAACTTTGGCAATTTTATCTGTAGTTCCTTTAATATAGGGTAAGGAGATTTTGGGGTTTTCAAGAGATTTTCTTTTTTGTTTAATGGTTATGGAATCTTTAATTATTTTTTGGATAATGTGTTTTTGATAACCATATCCATGATGTCTTTGTAAACAATGGCTATCAAAAACATATTATCCAAAAAATAATTAAAGATTCCATAACCATTAAACAAAAAAGAAAATCTCTTGAAAACCCCAGAATCTCCTTACCCTATATTAAAGGAACCACAGATAAAATTGCTAGAGTTCTCGCCAAACATAACATTATGGTTGCATTCACGCCCCCTAACACCCTAAAAAACATGCTTGAGTCTACTAAGGACTTAATAGACCCAAAAAATCACAAAGGAGTATACTCAATTCCCTGTTCTTGCGGTAAAGTTTATATAGGTGAAACAGGGAGATCCATTGGAATAAGATTAAAAGAGCACATTAATGATATTACAAGAAATAGGTCAGAAAAATCAGGACTAGCAGAGCACACATGCTTTTCCTCACACTATATCTGTATGGAACAAGCAAAATTAGTCCACAAGGAAGACCATTATTTAAAAAGAAGGGTGAAAGATGTAATTGAAATTGAGAAATCCTCCAATAACATGAATAGGGGTGACGGTCATAAATTAAGCAGCACCTGGAAACCCTTATTAAATAAAATGAAAAAGCATTAAACTAATCTATTACTCCCTCTTAATAACATTTGATAAGTCCAAAAATTCTTCGATTCAAATTAATTCATAACTAATTACTCATTTATATAACATATCATATAATATATCTACATAATAATAATATATCTTTATAATAATAATAATAATAATTATAGGAATAACAATAATAAACTAATAGATAAATAACTATCAATAAGAATAATGTTTAAATTGTATTAAATAATAATATAATAATAAAATAATAATAAATAAATAAATATTTATAATAATAATAATAGATATAAAAAAAAAAAATAAATGATATACAATAATAAAATAAAATAATACAAATAAATAAATTAACACAGAAATATATAATATAATAATAAACAAATACAGAATATTCAATCATTAACCTAATATTTAAAATCATAATAATAATATAAATTAAATATTTAATAAAGTTAGTTATAATATATATATATATATATATATTATAAAAAAAAAATAATTATAATTAATTAATTAATTAATAATTATGAATCAATCAAGTCGACATTATAAACAAAAAGATATCAAATATCTTTGTAAACAATTATTAATAGCTCCATAATTTTCACGACTCTCTCTTCTCAAAATACAGATCTCGTTGCCCTGATGATGGACTCACCTAGCTAGTCCGAAATGTTGGTTTCATAAATTGTTCACAGGTTTTTTCCACTATCATAAAATTCTGCTAGCCTGTATGGAATCTCTCTTTAACATCTAAGATAATTGTTTTGGTTTTTTTTTTTTTAAATTTGGGAGACCAGTGGATGAAACAGATATAGAACTGATGTGCCTAACCTCTTGAGTAATATCAATATCTCAGCAGAGGGCTACTATAAATATTTACACAGTGAAATATCTTTTATGATGATGAGCAGAAACAGAAAAGTAATATGACTACCACAGTTTTCAAATTGAAAGCTAAATAATCATAAGTATGAAAACCTTTAAAGTATGTTTAAAGGTTCGAGAAAATACACATGAGCTTACAAAAGATGTTGATGATTTATTGATCTCGAGGGAATTAATTAAACAAATAGTCCATTAATTCATTCTCTTTATAGATTATCAGTTCTAAAAGCTTATACAAATAGATTGAAATACAATTATTCCTACCTATTTACAAGTATATGAAGAAAAAACATAATGAATGACACTGCAAACACCTACTGGAAACACAAACTATGTAAAACAGGATTCAGAATCCTTTGCTTCATATTAATGATCTAGAAAGGTTAATTACATCAGAATCTAGAAATGCTTCTTCAAGGGTGCGACCCTTAATAACTCGTGAAGAGAGTTATTTATACAATAGTAGGATGAAAAATATCCTGAACTACTTTTACAAAAATAGATTATTTACACAATCAAAAATAGAACTATCTAATGATCTGGCACTATTTTGGTGTTGCGATGTCTGATGATTACTACTGAAAAAGTTGAAAAGTGGTTGAAGCTGGCTGACTTTACCTCAAAAATTGAGTTTTGTTCAATTATCCTTAATCAAGTAAATTTGTTAATTCTTCCTAGTGTTTCTTATCTGGGATAGAAATCTTGGTTACCCTCCTGTAGATTTCATCCATCTCGGTGTATTTAGTAAAAGTGGGTTTTACCAAAAATATATGCTTGATTTCATCCAAGATGAAGAAACAATCCTTAAGGTTTTTACTATGTAAACTCAATTTGTTTCCTATGAAGGAATTTGTGAGTTCTCTCTGCAACATTTCCACTTGGCCTTTGAGTCTGCTTGTTTTAGCTGTATGTGAACTGTCTGATATAGACTTCATAAGCCATAATTCTTTGAGTTCATCCTTTAGTTTATTGATTTCTCCTGTCTGGATAGACAGGTTCTGAACAACTTCAGTAAGCTATTTAGCTCCTTCTGTTGTACCTATAAAATACAACAATCATTAAGAAAACATAGGTTGGCAGGAAAGTCAATTGATGGCTTTATTGCACAAGGATGTTTGGGGAAGGAGTCGTGGCAATATTTTGAAAGTAATAGGAGGTCAAATTGTGTTGGAGATGTTCAGGGTGGCACCAGAAGGGTTTGATAGGTTTTGAAATAGGGCAAAAGGAATGAAAATGGAGATTTTAGGGTTTTAACGTGCAAATTTTTAGATTTGGTGTGGAAATTCATATTATGAACAATAGGTGGTCTTGTCTTATGCAGGGAGGTAGTTTTCCAAGCCATTGCACCACTTTTGTGGTGAAGGTGGTATTTAGGAGGGATCACCTGATCTACCTCCTTGCCTAACACGTAGCCTTTGGGGTTCGAAGGAAAACCGCTTTATCGGGTGGGTAACAATCTACCATCGCGCATGCCTGATATGGCTGTGGACCGTCGGATGAGGGGGATGGTGATCGGATGGCAATCATGCGAGGGAGGTGTGTGGGTGATAAAAACATGGGCTTCGGGGGCCCAAAGCTTTAATCCTCGGCAAATTGGGATTTATTAATAGGTTAATGACGGTTTAAAATGATCGGGTGGAGCTTAATGAAGGTTTAACTTAACTTTGGGTAAAGGTCAGGTGTCGGGTGAGCCCGATATGGCTGTGCATCATCATATTTGGGCATAGATGATCAGACGGTAGTCAAGTGGTAGACTAGCACATAGGAAATGGACAAAGGTTTAGCGGGTCAACTATAGTTTATATTTAAACAAGAGTTGGCATATTTATTTAGGAGAATTAATTAATATAGGGGAAAAGGTATTGTGGAAACTATATAATTAAATTAGAAATTAATATGAAATTGGCGGAGTGAATATACCCTTAAGTATAAATGTCAATGTAATATTTGCGCACTTTATTTACATACACTTAATAGTTAGGATAAGATGCTTTTGTGGGTTTTTCTAGTGAAATAGGATTTACATGGGGGTTTTCATTTTTTCTAGGCAAATGAACTTTATCCTTAGGAAAAGGGGTTTTATTAGAGAAATGAAGGGGAAACGAATTTTATGAAGGATATTCTAGCACTTGATGTCCATAAGTCATTAAGCCAAGGGACCGGTCCCACCAAAAGTCAGAGAAATGCTCTGAGCCTCTTTGACTTGAAGGATTTTAAGTACTAGAACATGCTTGTGGATAGGAAATTAGTAAGTATAGGGAAAAATATGACTGAGGGGGAGTTAATTAAATTAACTTGTGAACCTTTGCTTTTGCCTTTCATAACTGATCATACATATTAGCACATATGTCTAAGCATGATGAATGTGTTTTGATCGAATCAACTTTATACTTCAGCAACCTTTATTCTACTTACCCATTTCTTACCTTAACATTTTTTCTTCATTTGGGTGCATTTACGCTAGCAAAACCTTACCCTATTTTTCCTTTTATAAAACAAACTATCTATTTCTAACCTTATATCATCCAAGGGCTCAGATTAAACTTATCAGCTCCTTTTATTTCTCTACCTATCTATTGATCTGCTAAGATTAAACTGTTTGGTCAGATTTTATTCTCTAACTAAAAACATAAAATTCAAAGCATGAAATAACCAAGATTAAAAGTTTTATTACCATGGATTGTGACATGAATAACAAGTTTCACACAATCATTATTATGCATAAAAGTAAATAGTAGTGGCATTTGGACTTGCACACTTTCATGGTCTATTTTCCTTTTATGTCTAACCTAACATTTTATTTTGCCTTTATTTTTTAGAGCATCTACCCTAAAATTTTCTTTGATATGGACATATTTATCAAAATATTTTCCTGACATTTTTTATTCAATATTCTTTTTGTCCACATCCTATCTTAACATTTTGTAAATATATTTTCATTTTTTGTCTAATTTATTTTAACTTATCAAAACCAAAAAATGCTATAATATTGGCTCCAACTGGGGACTGCTTTCTCCTGTAAAATGCAGAGAATCTGAAGATCCATGTGCCTTCTCCATGGGCTATGGAGTCCTTTGCTGTAAAAAAAAAATCACTAACGACTTGAAAAGTAAAAGAAACCAGAGCTTTTACAATGAAATGTATTCCAACTTCTTAGTATTGAATGAAATGTTTGAGAAACCTTCCATTTACAGGATAAGTGGAATATAGTCTCTTAAGATTTTGTAGCACAAAAGTGTTGTTGCCCTTCACTTCAGCAATTGATAAAGGAACAAACCATAGGTTATCAAACTTGCCATTCTTTCCCTTTTCCTCCCTCCTGGAGTCCCATCTTAGAACTAGGTCACCTTCCCTGAAGTCCCTTTCCTTGGCTTTTCTCTCAAATAGGATTTTCATCTTATTCTGGTATTTCTTCAATTTGTATTGAACTTCACCTCTATTTTCATTTAGTTCAATAATCTAATTTATCCTTCTTGAAAAATCATCAGGTTCATCTGTTGATTCCTGCAATAATTTTAAAGCTAGGAAATCCAAATTGGTGGGAAAAATTGCATCTTTCCCATAGACTAACTGAAGAGGAGATTTCCCAATAGTTCTTTTTGGATTTATTTTGTTTATCCATACTGCATAAATTAAATGAGAGTCCCAGCTCTTTTTTGTGATCTGCTAGGGTCCTTTTGATTACCTTCACTAGAGTTTTATTTGGGGATTCTGCAAAGCCATTACCTTGAGGGTAGTATGGAGTTGAATGATGTAACAGAATATGATATTTTTGGCAAAACTCAATCATTTTAACACTAGAGAATGTTGTTGCATTATCTGTGAGAACTTGATTTAGGCAACCAAACCTAGATAAGATATTTTCTTCAATGAATTTAATTACTAATGAATCGGTATCATTTCTTACTAGAATTGCTTCCAACCATTTAAGTGAAGTAGTCTGTTGCTGTGAGGATCCATCTGTGCTGATTACTTGAAGTAGGATGGATTTCTCCAACAAAATCTATTCTCCATTGAAGGAAAGGTGTTGAAATTATTGATGGTACTAGTGGAAGAGTTGCTAGTTTCTGCTTACCAACAAACATCTAACAAGGAACACAACCTCTAACCTTTGCCCCTACTTGCAAGAACAATGTTGGCCAATAAAATCCTCCCCTTAGAATATTGTATGATGTTTCTCTCCAAGCATAATGTCCTCCACAAAATCTGGTATGAAACTGATCAATGATTCCTTCAGTTTCTAATTTTGTTAAACATAATAACAAAATATTCATTGGATCTTTCCAGTACAAATTTGCATTTATTATGCAGTACTTGACTTCTTTCAATTTAAGAGTTTTACACTAGTCTTTGGAGAATGATGTTGGGCATTCAAAATGGAGCAGAAAATTTACAATGTCATGATACCAATCTGACAATAGAAATTTGTCATCAATATGTAAAGGGCTGATCTGATTTGAAGGTAAAGGTTCTTGTGGATTCTTTTCTTCAGGTTGAAGAGAAGGTTCTTATGGATTCTCCCCTTCTACAATGACAAGAGGTTCTTGTGGATTCTTCCCTTGTAAAATTAGGAAAGGTTCTTGCGGATTCTTCCCTTGTGCAAGGACATAAGGTTCTTGTGGGTTCTTCCCTTGTACTTCTAAAATAGAATTGATTCCAAACACTTTGCAATTGGAATCTGCTAGAAGCTTGGCTAATCCTTGGCCTTTTACGACCTTTGTAGTTTTGATTGTTAGATTAAACTCAAGTATCCGAGTGATCCAACTACCTCTTTTCCCATCAGTGTTGGGTTGTGTTAAAATGATTTTTACAACACCATTAGGAACATAAGTAGTAATAGAAGAATGTAGGAAATACATCATGAAAGATTTCAAGGCTTGAATGAGGGCATATGCTTGCTTCTTGATTATGTCATACTTAAGCTTGGCTTCTTTCATAACCTTACTGAAAAAGGCTATGGGCTGGTCATGGGAATCTTCATTCTTTTGTAATAGAATAACGGCAAGGGTTGTTTCTGAGGCAAAAGAAAAGATATTGAATGGTTTAGTATAATCAGGGTTGGCCAAGGTGGGAGCGTCAGAGATAGCTTTCTTGATCTGATCAAATGCATGCCTGGGAGAGACAATCCATTTAACTTCATGATCCTTTCGGAGCATGTCATTTATGTCCTTTAAAATCTCTACATAATTTGGGATGAATCTCCTTAAAAAAATAAATTTTCCCAGAAAATCTTGAATTTCTTTCTTGTTTCTAGGTAAGGTCAGTGCTTCAATAGCAAACACATGCTTGGGATCAATTACCACTCCTTCCTTTGAAATTATATGGCCCAACAATTTTCGTTCTTTGATAGCGAACGAAGTCTTTTTAGGGTTCAATGATATCCCAAATTTCTTACACTTGTCAAAAACCTTGATCAAGTGCTTTAGATGTTTCTGATCGGATTTACAAAAAAAAGTAATGCCATCATGATAAATAACCACAAATTTGTTTACTTGACCCATAAAAGCTACATCCATAGCTCTCTGAAATGTTTATCCAGCATTTGATAAGCCAAATGGCATTCTAGCATACATAAATGTACCCCCGGTTGTAGTGAAGGTTGTCTTTTCCCTGTCTGTTGGATCAACATTTACCTAATTATAACCTGAAAAACCATCAAGCATAGAAATTCTTTGTGCTCCTGAAACCATTTGAAGTAACTGATCCATTTTAGGCAAGGGTAATTATCCTTTAATGATGCTTTGTTCAAATTTTTAAATTCCATGCAAATTCTGATTTCTCCATTCTTCTTCCTAATAGGAACTAAATATGCAACCCAATTAGAATATCTAAGAGGGAGAATGATTTGGGCGTCTATCATTTTCTTAATTTCCTTTTCTACAGTTGGTAGAAGGGATGGATTAATCCTCCTAAGTTTTTGTTGATAAGGTATTGCTTCTAGCTATCAAATGGATCTTATGTTGTATTAATGAAGTATCATAGGGTTTTAGATCAGCATAAGTCCAAGCAAAAACATCCTTATAATTTTGAAGTAACTTAAGATATTGAGTTTTAATCTCAGGGACTAGAGATGCATATAATTTGATGCTTTTGAAATCATCATTTGTTCCAATGTTAATTTCCTCTATGCCCTCTTCCAAAGAAATGGACAGAGGATTTCAAAGGACATCATTTTGATCAAACATTTTTTTAAAGGTATCAAACTATTGGGAATAAAATTGTTAGACAATTGAATAATATCATGACCAAGAATTTTTGAACTAAAATATGAAGTATCATTCTCACTTGTATTTTCATTTATTTTGGATCTATCTTCATCAATTTGTAGAATAGAAAATGGATCTACAACCTACGGAAAAGATTTCAAATTTTCATCATCTTCAAATATCTGCAAGTGTTTTAGATTGTCTAGGATAGATGGTCTATACTTGACTTGTATTTGGTAGAGCAAGTTAGTCTGATCAGGAATTTTAAATGAACTAGCAGAAACAGCTAAGGCATTTGCACGAATATTCTGATCTCTTGGAATATAAGTCAAATTAAAAGCATCAAATAAGTTTTTAACTGAATCCCATACTTCATTTTGGTAAGACTTAAGTTTGGGGTGTTTAGTCTGGCAAATATTTCTCACTTGCTTGACAATAAGTTCTGAATCAGTAAAAACACTAAAGTTTTGAACCTTTAAGCTTTTGCTAATTGTAATCCCAAAAGGAAAGCTTCATATTCAGCCACATTGTTTGTAACTTTGAAGTTGAGCTTACATGATTGGGTAATGTTTCCTTTTTTTGGTGATATTAAAACTACTCCAGCTCCTGCTCCATATTTTGTATAGGAGCCATCAAAAAATAGTTTCCATATATCAGTTTGATTTGGGGCTAGACTTTCAATTACATCTTCAATTTTAACTTGAGTTTCATGTGCTTGATTTGAAGAGAGTTGAAAGCAACCAAAATCTTGGTCAATTGCATAAATTGGATAGTTCCTTGGTTAGTTTGTTTTTCAAATAGTGTGCACAAATCTCACCTCTCTATATAATCTTATTTTTTCCTATCCATAAACTGGAATAGTAGCATAAGACATATCCATCTAAAGAGTTTCCCCTAATTTGGCACAACAAGACCTAGAAAGTAGCATTCCAAATTTGGGAGGTATATTTGTGACAACTATATCAAGTACTACATTTTTCACTGGGATTTGTGCAAGGGTGACTACTAAATCCTTAATCAATCCTAGGCAAGGAACCCTTTTAGAATCAAAGGTGTACAAGTCATGGTAGGATCTAGTTATGTCAAGTTTCAAATGATCCATGATAGTTTTTTGGCATGAGGTTATGTGATGCTCCAGAATCAAGCACATAATTATACAACATGGAATCATTTTTCTTAAGAGTTACATAGAAAGGAGGCACTATTTCATCTATCATATCTAAGCTAGGGAAAAAAACAACTGTTGGTTTTTCATCTTGTAGAATGATGATATCACCTTTAGCATCAACTGAAGTATTTTGTATCCATTTGGAGACCTAATTTTTATACCCATGGTTTTTAGAAAGTTTTGAAAGAGAAATTGTGATTTTAACTCTTTCTAACTCCTTTTCAACATTAAATGTAGTCAAAATATTTTTGTCATTTTGAGGATTATCAATTGACTCTTCTAATGGTTGAATAAAAATCTTTTGAGTTTGAGCAGTTTTGGAACGAGGTTCAATTACTGGAGTTTCCTTAAGAGGTCTTCCAGGGATAAGTCTATGTCTAAGGTCATATCTTTTGTTCAAATTTGAAATTAAAAATTCAGAGAAGGCATGTTATTTAGAAACCTGTGAAGATTCTTGATCTTCTTGAACCTAATTTTGTTGTGTAAGAGGAATAATAATTGTTTGATTAGGGGAAGTATCCATATTATTTATATATTTAGTGATGGTCATAATATTATCATCGGGTTGTTGATCATCTATCAACAGAGTGGGAATTTGCTGATCATTACTAGGTCTCTGAAGAATTTGTAATTGTGGATTTCTTTTATACTAACCTTGATTTTGATTTTGGGGTTTGGTAACTATTTGTTGAATTGTCCTAGGTTGAGTCTCAATCTTGGAAATTCTATTGGATAGATTTCTAAGAAGAGAAGTTATTTTATCTATTTTAGAATCTTCAGTTTTAGTCTTAGAGGAACTAGAAGCCTCTGGTGTCGATTTGAGTTTTCTTTGGGCCTTTTCCTCTTTAGATTTCAAAGAAGTTGAAGCGGCCCAGTTTGCTTCTAACTCAATAGCATTTGTTTGCATATCTTCAAGAGTTCTTGAAGTTCTCTCTCTCAGCATAACAACAAAATCATCATCAATGGCTTTAGAAAATCTAGACTTTGTTGCTGCTACAGGGGGTTTACAATCAGGGGGCATTTTATGATCAAGCTTATTGAATCTTTTGATAAAGTGTAATACATGTTCACCAAAATTTATTTTAAGTTCATCAAACTCAGTGAGAAAGTAAAGAGGATCTTCTTTCACACCCCACTGGTTTTTAAATATGTTTGTAAGTTCCTCCCAATTTCTAATGGAATTTGCAAGTAACTTCCTAAACCAAATTCTTACATTTCCTTCAAGTGATTATACAAAAAACCTCATCTAAACATTTTCTTGTTTAATATTCATGTTATCAGCAAAGTCTTAAAGGGCTTGAAGATGGTCTTCAACAAAGGGACCGGTTTCTCCATTATACCTTGGAAGGTATTTCAAGTATCCAGCTGGGAATGCATCGAGATTAGGAGGTAAGACTAAAGCTACATATCTATCATGTACAATAGGTTGAAAATCCATAGTGGGAGGTGGTGTATAAGGTGTTTGTGTGGATGAAGAAGGGGTTGATAAAGGTGATTGAGGGGGTGAAGAACCAATTGGAGGTGAAGAATGGGGGTATCTCCTGAATGATTTCAAAGGAGTCTTAAGAACTATCTTTTGGACCTGTGGATGAATACCCTCCTTTGTTTGAAAGAGTGGATTTGAATACACAGAGAGGGTCTCTTCAGGTTATTCAGAAGTAGAAGCTTCAGGTTGTCTGAAAGTGGGAGGAAATGAATAAGTGGTAGGGGATATGAAATCTGTTGGCGTGTATTCTGATAAATTAAAACCCAAGTCAGACTCAGTTTTAGGTGATCCTAGTGGTAGTGAGGGTTTTGGATGAGATTCAAATGAATGAGTAAGGAATGTTGATTTAAAATCAACTCCCCTGTCTAAGAGTTCAACAACCCTAGGTGATAAGTTGGAGTAATTTGGATTGGGCGGAATATTGCTATAAGAATCAAATGATGCTAAATCTTCAGACTGCAAGACTAAAGAAGAAGAAGAAGAGGATCAACTAAGTTAGTCTTTGAACGAGATCTGGTGTGCTTAAAAGGTGCCAGTTTGAGAGAGTGGATCCCCAGGTGAAGGATTTTAACCTTTCTAGAGCTTTAATCACCTTAAAGGAATAGAATACATATCGTTGCCCCAGGAAAACTTAATGAAATTTGAATCCCTGAAAATGACATCAGTTTGAAGTTGTATCTCTAAGATAATGATGGTCAGCTATTATACCAGAGAATCTCAGATAATTGTTTTAGGGTTTTTGTTTTAATTTGGGAGACCAATGCATGAAACAGATATAGAACTGATGTGCCTAACCTCTTGAATAATATCAATATCTCAGCAAAGGGCTGCTATAAACATTTACACAGTGAAATAACTTTTATGATGATGAGCAAAAACAAAAAAGTAATATGATTACCACATTTTTCAAATAGAAAGCTAAATAATCATTAGTATGAAAACCTTTAAACTATGTTTAAAGGTTCTTTAAAATACACATGAGCTTACAAAAGATGGTGATGATTTGTTGATCTTGAGGGAATTAATTAAACAAACAGTCCATTAATTCATTCTCTTTATATTATCACTTCAGAAAGCTTATAGGAATAGATTGAAATACAATTATTCCTACCTAGTTATCTCTGCAAGACACAAGTATATGAAGAAAAAACACAATGAATGACATTGGAAACACTTACAAGAAAAAAAAACTGTGTAAAACAGAATTCAGAATCCTTTGCTTCATATTAATGATCCAGAAATATTAATTACATCAGAATCTAGAAATGCTTCTTCAAGGGTGCAACCCTTGCTAAATCGTGAAGGCAGTTATTTATACAATAGTAGGACGAAAAATATCCTAAACTGCTTTTACAAAAATAGATTATTTACACAATAAAAAATAAAAGTGTCTAATGATCTAGTACTATTTTGGTGCTGCGCTATTTGATGACTACTACTAAAAAAGTTGAAAGGTGGTTGAGGTTGGTTGACTGTTCCCTCAAAAATTGAATGTTGTTCAGTTATCCTTAATAAATTAAATCTGTTAATTCTTCCTAGTGTTTCTTATCTGGGATAGAAATCTTTGTTACCCTCCTATAGATTTCATCCATCTAGGTGTATTTATTAAAAGTGGGTTTTACCAAAAATATATGCTTGATTTCATCCAGGATGAAGAAAGAATCCCTGAGTGTTTTTACTATGTAAACTCAACTTGTTTCCTATGAAGGAATTTGTGAGTTCTCTCTGCAACATTTCCACTTGGCCTTTAAGTCTATTTGCTTCAGTTGTATGTGAACTGTCTGATATAGACTTCATAAGCCATAATTCTTTGATTTCATCCCTTAGTTTATTGATTTCTTTTGTCTGGATAGACAGTTTCTGAACAACTTCAGTATGCTATTCAGCTCCTTCTATTGTACCTGTAAAATACAACAATCATTAGAAAAACATAGTTTGGCAAGAAAGTCAATTGATGGCTTTATTGCACAGGGATGTCTAGGGAAGGATTCATGGCAACGTTTTGAAAGTAATTAGAGGTCGAATTGTGTTGCAAAGGTTCAGTGTGGCATTGGACAGGTTTGATAGGTTTTATTATGAAATGGGGCAAAAGGAATGAAAACGAGGGTTTTCAGGGTTTTAACGGGAAACTTTTTAAATTTGGCGTGGAAATCCATATTATGAACAGTAGGTGGTCTTATCTTACGTAGGGAGGAGATTTTCTAAGCCATCGCATTGCTTGTGTGATGAAGGTGGTATTTAGGAGGGGTCACCCGATCTACCTTTGTGCTTGACACGTAGCCTTTGGGGTTCGGGGGAAAGCCGCTTTATTGAGTAGGTAACGATCGGCCATCAAGCGCGGCCGATTTGGTTGTGGACCATCGGATGAGGGTATGGTGATTGGATGACAATCAAGTGAGGGAGGTGTGCGGGTTATACAAGCATGGGCTTCGGGGGGGACCATAGCTTTAATCCTTGGTGGATTGGAATTTATTAAGGTTAATGATGCATTAAAAGGATCCGGCGGAGCTTAATGAAGGTTTAACTTAACTTTGGGTAAAGGTCGGGCATCAAGTGAGCCCGATATGGCTGTGCATCGTCGAATTTGGGCGCAGATGATCAGACGGTAGTTGGGTGGCAGAATAGCATGGATGAAATGGACAGAGGTTTAGGGGGTCAACTATAGTTTATATTTAAACTAAGGGTTGGGATATTTATTTAAGGGATTTAATTAATATGGGGGAAAAGGTATTGTGGGAACTACATAATTCAATTAGAAATTAATATGAAATTGGCAGAGTGAATATACCCTTAAGTATAAATGTCAATGTAATATTTGCGCACTTTATTTACATACACTTAATACTTAGGATAAGATGTCTTTTGTGGGTTTTTTGAGTGAAATAGGATTTACATGGAGGTTTTCACTTTTCCTAGGCAAATGAAGTTTATCCTTAGGAAAAGGGGTTCTATTAGGGAAATGAAGGGGGAATGAATTTTATGAAGGGGATTCTAGCACTTGATGTTCATAAGTCATTAAGTTGAGGGTCTGGTTCCACCAAAAGTCAGAGAAATGCTCTGAGCCTCTTTGACTTGAAGGATTTAAAGTACTAGAACATGCTTGTGGATAGGAAATTTGTAAGTATAGGGAAAAAGATGACTGAGCGGGAGTTAGTTAAATTAACCTGTAAACCTTTGCTTTTTCCTTTTATAATTGATCATACATATTAGCACATATGTCTAAGAATGATGAATGTGTTTTGATCCAATCAACTTTATACTTCAACAACCTTTCTTCTACTTACCCATTTCTTACCTTAACATTTTTTCTTCATTTATTTGGGTGCATTTAGGCTAGAAAACCCTTACCCTATTTTTCCTTTTATAAAACAAACTATCTATTTCTAACCTTATATCATCCAAGGGCTCAGATTAAACTTATCAGCGCCTTTTATTTCTCTACCTATCTATTGATTTGCCAAGATTAAACTGTTTGGTCAGATTTTATTCTCTAACTAAAAATATAAAATTCAAAGCATGAAATAACCAAGATTAAATAGTTTGATTACCATGGATTGTGGCATGAATAACAAGTTGCACACAATCATTATTATGCATAAAAGTAAACAGTAGTGTCACTTAGACTTGCCCACTTTCATGGTCTATTTTTCTTTTCTGTCTAACCTAACATTTTATTTTGCCTTCATTTTTTAGGGCATCTTCCCTTACATTTTCTTTGATATGGACATATTTATCAAAATATTTTCCTAACATTTTTTATTCAATATTCATTTTTTCCACATCCTATCTTAACATTTTTTTAATATATTTTCATTTTTTTGTCTAATTTATTTTGACTTATCAAAACCAAAAAATGCTAGAACACCTTTGTGGGAGCCTTGTGAACCAAGGTACTTTCTTCAGGCTGCTTTCCTTTGTCATCCCCTCTCATGATATCACTCTGGAGCATGATATTTACATTCGGGTCTTCCTCACATGGTTTAGACCTCATCATTTGCAGGTTCTGAGTCAAGGGAGGTTGGAGTGCTCCTTTATCACGTAACCTTGCTATTCGTGTGGGACAGTCCTCCATCTCATGATCAAACTGCATACAATATAAGAATGATGGTCTCGTTCGATTTGTACAATCGCGGGCATAATGCCCCTGTCCTTCACAATTGTAACATATCAACAGTCCTCGACCTCTTCCTGGTCCCATTCCACCTCGACCTCATCCGCACCCCTGAAATCAGGTTCGCGTCATCCCTGTGTTCTAGTTAAGGAGCCGTGTTTCGACCTGAACTCTGTAGGTAGGAGTCTGATCCATCATTAGTTCCTAACTTCTACAAGTGAACTCATCATTGCCTATTGACCTGCAAAAATTACAGAACAACTGTTGGGAATTCTGCGTATACTTCTGTAACAGATGGTAGTTATCTGTAGCATGCTTCCCTCCTATCGAACAAATCACGCACCATAATGCAGGCACCGCGCTTTGTCGTACTTGTGCCTCCGGTCTCAATTGCATTGTTCCTCCTCCTGCGAGGTAATTCGTGAACACTGGGTAGTGGTCCTTGTCATGTCCCTGGCCCTTGCACTTTACGAACCATAGCTCGCTCTGCACTTTTGGACGAGCCGTCCTATCTTGTTTCAAACTCTACATCTCAAGGCACAAGTTCTTCAACTATGCATGAATCTGTTGGACTCCTAGGTTAGGATCTTGTATCAGAGTCTCGTTCAATCTCATCGCAACCTCCAAAGCTTCAACCTAAGTGGTTAGCCTTTGTTGCAACAACGTGTTCCGTATATGCGATGTTAACGAGGCTACAAACCATTCACGGTGTTGCCCCATCTGTTGAGGTCATGTTTGCTTCACGAATTGTGCACTTCAGTCTTTGATCCAACTCCCACGGGGTTTCGCCTGGTAGCATTGTCATTTCCCTAAATCCAATGGTCAATTGTGCCTCCGATTTCGTCCTGCTAAATTATTTGTTTAGCACAGTATGGATATCTGTTATCCCCGCATTTGAATTGTCATTGGAATTCTTAATGTATGAAGTCAGCACGTGATCCTGCATAGCGCTGACCAATGTTGCCTTCTTTATATTGTCGTCCATGACACCCTGTGCTTTCCGTACCACTTTTACCACAAACCAAAATTGGTCTGGATCTTCATTCCCTACTCCCCTGAACATTGGTAGCTTTATCGTGCATGCCATAGTGGTGGCGGAGGTGGTATGGGCAAAGTCGGGGGTGAAGAAGGAAAAACTAGTGGTGGTATGGGTGGGGGTGGTATGCGTAGAATTCTCTACTTTATCAGATTGATCGCACTTCTTGGTGATGTTAGAGCCTAGATTTACATCAGGCTAAAAAGGTAAGCTTCTAGGTCTACATCAAACCACTCTCAGCCTCGTAGCTAGCCCTACAAGGACAGGAGAGGGCTCTCTCTGAATCAATCTCAACAAAAGATAATCAGATGGGCTTGAGATGACTGAAATAGCTGCTAATCTTAGGCTAGGTATGAAGTTCAAGGATTGAAATTGGGTTTTTGGGGGTTTTGAGTTGGAAAATGGGAGAGGCAAATTTGGGTCCGAGGATGAGACACAGTTTTTGCAGAGTTCTGGTTGGGGCAAGGAAGGCAATCGTTTTTATGCTTTAGATTGAATGAATGGATGGATCAGACTGGTGAGGAGCCAAGGAGGACAAGGGAGTCTCGAGAGTCCTCCTCAAACGGATGAAAACATTGAAAACTAAACAAACTTTCAAAGCAGAGCACAACAGTCTAGTGAATTCTACTTTAATCACTCATTTGTTTAATTTTAGAAGCAAAGAGAAGGGAAAATGATACACATAACCATCAATGAACTTACAAGTACATAGAGAATAACACCATCAAAACACAGAGCCACATGGACCCCAACAAGTGCTACAAAACCCTGGTCTTTCCTTTGCCAAAAGTGCAGAGATATAATGTACAATGATGTGCCAAGCAAATCCCAAGTGTCCAACCCCCAAAATGACTAAGAAAATACATGATATAGACTATCCCAACCCATTCACTGGGCTCTAAGGGTCGATCTCATCATTCTAGGAGCTATTTCAACCAATTTTAAACAAGGAACTGAAATCTAGGCAATCCAACAACTTGCCTCTATATGATAGGAAACTGATTCATTCATTAAATTTTCACCTTTTAGTGAATGAGTCCTCTAGAAAAAGTAAAAATGTGCCAATATTACATCATGGTCCTCCAATTACATCAAGATAGATCAATAATTATATCAAAAAGAAAAAATAGTCAAAACTGGCCGAATTTCTGAGCTGAAAGGTGAAAAATTTGGCAAAAATCCTCTATGTGCCACAACCAGAATCTCTATGCGTAGCACAACTTTGGGGCTGATTTTGAGGTACTTCCCAAAGACCAAATTGAGCCCAAGATAGCTCGTTGGAAAGCCCTACCTTTCTACTTTCCAACCCAAGTGAAATTTCTAGATCTGGATGTCATTTTCCCTTCCAAAACTTCATTCTCCCAAGACTGCTTCCTGTGGGTGCAAAAGGTGACAGAAAGGTCATTTTTTGGGTGTTTTTGACCCTTTAGGCAACCCAGAATTTGACGAAATCCTTAGGTTAACACATCGAAAAATGTAATGTTTTCCTCCTGGAGACCTCCCAATTATAAGCGCGCATCAAATGGCACTACGCGTTGGGTGGAAAAACCTGTTTTAGACCAAAATTTTCAAAATTGACAAAAGTTTCTCCAAATTTCTTGAAATTTGGGCTAGAGGCTACCATTGAGTATCATGTTCAGCCAAAGAAGCTTCGGTCAATATTTGAAGGCGATCATGCTCTTTTTTCCTTTTTTGTCTTTTTGATGCCTTTCTCAATTTCGCCTTTAGATTCTTGATCCTCGCTTTGGAACTCATGTTTCGTGCCCTGTAATGGAGAACCATGTGTCTCAACAATGCGTTATCCCTATCGGCCTTGTGCAGCAGCCTCTCCAAGTGGATATTGATTCTCTCGAGCCAAGACTCCTGATCCTCATTAATCTCTTGTTCCAATGAAGTGAGCTCAATTCTCCTCCTTTGGGCAGCATGGCGATTCTCGTAGATGCTTTGAAATTCCATGGTTTCCTACTGATCTTCAAGCTATTTGTTCCTCTACTCTAAGTATTTCATAGTCCACTTAGTCCTCTCCAAGTCGAGGGACAAGGCTATGATCTTTGTCTGCTGCTCCTGGATGATCTCTCTAAGATGTGCATTTTGCGAGCCCATGTCTGTAACATCATCCTGAATAACAATAAACTCCCGCTCACCTGAAAGCCCCTCGTCCTGCATTGGCCCCTTGCCTTTATCCTATACCTGTACCTGTGCTGCTGATGATGGCAACGAGACCCCTTCCACCCCAGGTGGAGATATTACTCGTCGAGCTGCTGCAAACAATCCCCTCGTGCCTCTCTGATAGGTGACATATGTCGGCACACTAGTAGTCTCTGCCTCCCGACCTCCATGTTGCTGTGAAGGTTCACCTGCATCATGGAAAACCTCCTGATGAGCTGCTGAAGCTGTGAAGAACTCACAGGAAATGAAGTCTTCCCATGTGATACCCTGCAAACCAAGTTGATGTACAACAATGATTTTGATGAGCGCATAGTGATAAATGCTATTGTACTTCTATTTAGGAGTCTTCTTATGCACAAGAGTGGTCATCCTCTCAATGTTTCAGCACATAAAATATGGAATATTCATCAACATGAATCTCGTGAAATGCATCAATAACTTGATATGGTATGCATAGAGGCGTGAGAAGCGGCCCTCACAACTGAAGTATCTGATAATGAGTCTCATCAATGGCGCATAATATTCCTTCAGAAACCAAAACGGGAATACCCTGTTGAGCTGCTTCAAATAGCTAGGCCTGATGTAAGGTTCATAATATGCTCTATCTACCTGCTGTCTCTTGTTCCACTCTTCACCTATGTTCAGTATCCCGGTGGCCTGAGAAATGGTTTCCGGTGTCAAGGTGCATTTTACTCCAGCAAGAGTAACATGACCATCATGCAGATGTAAAACAAACAACCGAACGAACTCTGGATGATGCTGGATCTGAGCAATCATCTCATAATACTGAAATCATGACTATTGCTGAAAGGATGTCATTGCAAGCGGGCAGGCCTGCAATTGAGCCAAGGAGGTGGGCTCTTCTTTGATATGTCTGCCACCCTTATGAGGCCTTTTCGGCACATTAAGATCAGTGGTTGAGTCACTGTATTGCTCATATGCTTGCTTATATGATGAATCTGTCTCTGTTATGGTGCTGCAATGTGTATAATAGGTGTATGTTTTGAAAATGAGAAATAGGTGATTTGTTTTCTCTGCCAAATGTACCAAAGGGAAATGAGGAATTATGAGGAATATGGGACAATAGGAAAGTGGGCTATCAAGTGAGATTAAAGTGTAATAACCAACACTTGACTGTGTTTAGGGATGTGGGGTTTCAGGAATTTGCTACAAATGATATGGGAGAGGGAGAATGATAGGGAATAGTAGGTTTTAAGATAGAGAAAATGGGAAATAGGGATATGAGTAGTTTGGGATCATAAGGGAATAGGGGTTGGAAATGATAGTATGATTATACGGAAACAGGGGATAAATTATTTTGGCACCAAAGTCACATTTCAAAACTTAACTTCAAGGCCGTTTTCATAAGAAGATAGGGTTTGACTTTCAACATTTAAATTTTCCAAGTCATATTCCAAAACCACACCAAACAATTTTCAAGAGCAATTGTAGGGTCAATCAGACTTACTCGACGCAAATTGGCATGAAGACAAATGATAAAATTGGCTGTTAGCTCAGTGCGCCGCACACAAACCCAGTGCGCCGCGTCTCCTGGATGCGCCGCGATAGTGAAAAATACACTCAGAATTTGTGCCCAATGCGCCGCGCAGACTATGTGCGCCACAACCTCCTCCAATGCACCGCGCGCACCTTCAACGCACAATCTCGGCTCAAAAACCCCAAATTCGCTCCTCCAACACTCAAGCCGATTTCATTTGACCTCTTGGCATAGCAATGAATGTTTCAAGCAATGAACATATTTAATGGAATGATGGGTTTGATTTTCACTGAAGCCACGATGATGTTTCGTCGTGGAGGTTCTGTGTGCCACGCGCAAACCCAATGCGTTGCGCCTCGTGGATGCACCGTGATAGTGGAAAAATGCACTGTGGCAGGAGGCCCAATGCATCGCGCAGCCTATGCACCGCGCTCTAACCCAATGCACCTCGCAGACTTGAACACAGTCTTGGGTTTTAAAAATGACAAAATTGCCCTGTCACCACTTTGATTCGGCTTTCAATTGACCTCTGGATGCAAATAGATGTTTCAAAATAATGAAAAGATCTTATAGTGATGGATTTAATTTTTGTTTCTCACAAACCTACTTTGTAATGTTTTGGCTTGGCACTTTTTCACATTTTAATACAACTCTGATTTTCAAAATTTATTTTTGATTTTGGTTTGAATAATGAATATTTTTGGCTATTTTTGCAGGGATGGTGGCATGTCTTAACCAAGGAAGACCAGGGCTGTGCCTAGAGAATTCAACAACTAAACAAATTTTGAAAATTACATGGCAATTTATTACAAAATATGAAATGTTGTATTTTCTTCAAAACAGAGTTTTGAAGAAAAGTCATAGTCTATCCATATGATGATGAAATTTTGTGAAATAAAAAACTTGTTTAGAACCTCCCTCTGGCCTGTTGGTATTATTGACACTATGAAGACACAGTTCGTGAAACTCTAGACCTATGATTGACATGACTCTTTGCCCATCAAAGATGGAACATTGACTGTCATGGACTTTAATAAACTTTGATGAAAAGACCTGAGCCAATAGGTGCAATACACGAGGGGAATTGAGTGATAAGGCCCTTCCATCAGATTATGGAATGCCCCTAGCGGAATGCAACTGAGTGAATTGAGCGAGACACCTAAACAATGAAATTCAATAAGAGAAATGATCTCTGACAGAGGGATGTAAAGACCGACACTAACATTGGCTCCAATGGGGATGGTAGCTCCTTGGAGGTGCCAAGAACGGCAGATCTCTAGGAGAGATAGACAGTGCCTTCGTCCATTGGGCTATGGAGTCCATTATTTTGACCAATTAACACAAGACTCTTGACTCATTTATTGACTCAAACTTGACCCAAACTGACTCAATTATGAAACCAAAATGACTGAGACTCTAACTCAACAAACTGAACCCAAAACTGAAATCTTTCTTCAGAATTATAGCATTCACTTCGGGCCCCAGACTAAAGAAAAGATCATAGCACATACTTGCAATGAAACTAAAACAAAATGGTATATACAGTGAAAATGTAGGCAACAAAAAAATTCTCAGAAATGATACCACTTGAGCAGCCGACCATTGACCGGCCCTCTAGGATATTCTTCCCCATTCATCTCCTTCAGAAGAAAAGCATTCTGACCACGATATGCAGCGATTTTGAAGGGACCTTTCCAAAGATTTTCGAACTTACCGTGCTTACTCTTTTCCTCATTCCTTGCATCCCATTTCAGCACCACTTCCTCCAATTAGAATTTGTCCACCTTCGCTTTTCTATCATAGATATTCTTAATCTTCTCCTGCAACTTGGATGTGTTTTAGAAAACCTCTTCTCTTGTTTGCTACAAATGGACCATTTGATTTAGTCTTCTCTGCATAGGATCTTCCTCATTGCCAGCCTCCTGAAGAATTTTGACGACCGGAGCTACTAGAGAGGTAGGAAACACTGTATCAACTCCATAAACAAGCTCAAAGGGGGACATACCAATGGATTTCTTTTGGCTAACCCGATCTACCCAAGGTGCATTGACCAACTTCTTATGCCAACTCTTCTTGTTAATTTACAACAACTTTTCAATGATGTTGACTAAAGATTTGTTAGAAGACTCCACCAACCCATTGCCTTGCGGATGATAGGCAGTTGAGTGACCCAAAATGATTTTATACTTGTTACAAAACTCAATCATCTTCTTTGATTTGAAAGTTGCTACGTTATCAATGATTAACTTATTTTGGAAACCAAAATGAGACAAGATATTATTATCAAGGAATGAAATAATTACCGCATCTGTAGCTTGTCTGGTGGGAATTGTTACCATGAGTATCCACCGATGCTGACTAGAAGAAGCGAGATGACTTTCACCAATGAAATCCAACCCCCACTGCTGAAAAGTGGCGCTCACCTCAATGGGCTTAAGTGGAAAAGGCTGTAATTTCTGCCTTCCTTCAAAAATCTGACATTTATAACAGTTTTTGACAACCTTATATACATCAGCAAATAATGTCGGCCAATAGTATCCCGCTCTCAGAATTTTATTTTCCGTTGTTTTCCAAAAAAGGTGATCGTCACAATCTTCTTTGTGGAAATCCTCCATGACCTTCTTTGCTTCTTCTTCCACCAAACAATTCAATAGAACGCCACTGAGATCTTTCCAATAAAGTGTAGAATTTAGAATGAAAAACTTAGCAGCCTTTAATTTGAGAGCTCTATTTTTGTTTCTAGGCATGCTGGGTGGTGGTGACATTTTGCAGCACATATATAATATCTGAATACCACGGGGAAAGAACAAACATTTCGGATACCTAAATTGATGAACCTTCCTCATTCTCATCGGACATAGCAGCAATCAGTTTTATGTCTAAGGTGTGCAAGTTTGATTTAGCCATTAACTTTGCCAATCCTTGTCCTTTAATAAGCTGTGTGGGTTTTATCTCCACATCATACTCCAACAAAGTTGCAATCCACTTGCCTCGTCTTCCTTCTGGATCTATCTGCACTAAAACATCCTTAACAGTAGCATTAGGAACATAAGACAAAGTATGAGAATGTGGAATATATACCCAAAAATCTTTCAATGCTTTTACAAGTGCAAGGGCATGCTTTTCAATGATGTTGTACTTCAAGGCTACATCTCTTATCGTTTGGCTAAAAAAAGAAATTGGTCTTTCATGCTTATCTCTTTTCTGCATTAGTACAACTGCCATTGTATGCTCCGAAGCAAAATAAAACAATATAAAATCCTGAGTATAGTCCATTCTAATTAGAACCGAAGATGAAGAAAGAGCCAATTTGACTAAATTGAAAGATTTTACTGCCTCTTCCATCCACTTCACTTGGCTATCCTTTTTAAGCATGTTTGTAATCTCCCTTAGGTGTTCAGCAAGATTAGGAACAAAGCGGCGTAAAAAATTCATCTTAACATTAAAAGATTGAATCTCCTTCTTGTTCCGGGGAAATTCAATTTGCTGAATCACTTCCACACGTGCTGGATCAATACGAATGCCATATTTTGAGATAATGTGCCCAAGTAGTTTGCCCTCATCCATTGCAACAAGCTCTTCTTTGGATTCAGTGACACACCATATTTTCTGCACTTTTGAAAGAAAATTTTCAAATGATACATATGTTCTTCATCGGATTTGGAAAACACGGTCATATCATCAAGGCACACAACCAAAAAGACATCCTTCTCATTTGCGAAAGACAAGTCCATTGCCTGCTAAAATATGGCAACCGCGTTCTTCAAACCGAAAGGCATTTTGGCATAATGAAAAGTTCACCACGAAGTGGTGAACGCTGTTTTATCCCGGTCATCTTCATGGACCAAAATTTGGTTATATCTAGAATAACCATCGAGTAGTGACATCTGAGATGATCCAACTACTCGCTGAAGTATATGATCCATTTTGGGAAATGGATAATTATCCTTCAATGAAACCTTATTGAGATTCCTAAAATCAATGCACAAGCGAATCTCACCTGTCTTCTTTCGTACGGGAACCAAATTAGAGATCCAGTTGGAAATTTGATGTGAACAATGATTCCTGATTTGTACAACCTGTTTATGTCCTTCTCAATTGATGGAAACAATTTTGGATTTAGCCTTCTTAACTTTTTTCTGAAAGGTTTCTGATGAGGCTTAATGGGGATAGTGTGTTGAATTACATTGGTTTCATATGTCTTCAAGTTAGAATAACCCCAAGCAAACACATCAGTAAAAGATGAAAGAAAACTGATATATTTTTCTTTTACCTTTTGGGGCAATGCTTTGGACAGTTTTACCATTTTTGGATTTGCAGCTGTTCCGATATTGATCTCTTCAACACCCTTCTTTGTTGGCTAGAATGTTGGTTTGCGGGCTACGTCATCTTGATCAAAGAGTTCTTCTAAAGGTATTAAGACTTTAGGAATAATGTTATCCTTTAGCTGCAACACTTCCATTTGATTGATCTACACATCAACTTCACCATCTTCATGTTCTACATCAATTGAGGTATCTTTAAACTTACCTTTGTTTTGCAGAAAATCATCAATTTCCTCATCGTCTTGGAAAACTTGCCAATATCTCTGATTGTCTGGGAAAGTTGGACGATGCTTGACATGGATTTCAAATTTATTACTAGATTTCATTGGAATCTTCAAACTACTTGTTGCCTTAGCAAGTGCATCAGCAATGCCATTTTGAATACGAAGCATGCACGTCAAGGTATAATTTGAAAACAATTTCAGGATGTCTAGGACTGCGTTTCGGTAAGCCCGCATTCGAAGGTGCTTAGCTTGATATTCTCCTTTAACTTGCTTAATCACCAATTCGGAGTCGCCATATACTGCAATCTTCTTGGCATTCAGCTTTCTTAGAATTTTTAGGCCAACAATCAATGCTTCGTACTGAGCTTCATTATTCGAACAATCGAAAGCTAGCTTATAAGAACATACCCACACATTACTAGGCACTTTGGTCAGAGCAGACAAAGGATTGCGTACCCAAATACCAATTCTAGCACCATCATCTCCCACTGCACCATCAAAATCCATGGTCGACAGGCCCTCTTCATCTTCTTCTAAGTGCTGAAATTCTGCTGGCTCTGTTTTTCCTGCTTGTTGTCCATTATCCTCAGCTGATTGCTCAACAATGTTTTGCTATTCTTGTCCTTCTTTCCTTAGAACTTCTCTGAAATTATTTCTGGAATATTTTTTGCTTCTACTAACTGACTATCTATATCATTGAAACTATCTGAATACAAAACAAAAGACTCTAAATCTATATGTACATAATTAATCAGATGATTGATCGGTTTCTCCTTGCTTGTAATAATGTATTTCATTTTTTGTTCCCGGTACAATTTCCTCATTTGGCCAAACATAGGAATCGTTGCATAGGAGAAATCTAGTTGTAATGTCCCTTTCAATTTTGCTCCCCAAGACTTGGAAAGAAGCATACCAAACCTGGGAGGAATGTCTGCCACAACAACATCCATCAAAACATTTTTTGTGGGGATCTGATCCAAACTTACGACCAAGTATTTGATAAGCCCAATACATCTCACTCATCTAGAATCAAATGAAAAGAGATCATGGTATCTCCTTGTGATGTCCAAATCCAACTTCTCCATGATAGCTTTCGGCATAAGATTGTGGGAAGCACCGGAATCAAACATGGCATTATGCAACACAAACTCATGCAATCTTAAACTGATATTAAAAGGCGGCACATCACTGTCTGGAGACTCACCATTCAATGTTGGTCCAAACATCAGCTCGAGTTGATCATCTTCCACACTCACCATATCAAACATTGGATCAAAATTCAAAACTTTAGAGACTTGACCTCTATAATCGTTGTTCCTCATTAGTTCGGTCAAGGGAATAGAAACCTTCAACTTAGATATTTCATTTTCTAAACTAAAAGTTGAGATATTTTCTACCTCTTTGGCTGGAACATCTTTTCTTTTAGCTTTATCCTTTGGTACAACTAGCTGATTTGATTTTTCTGTTGATGGTGATTTGCTGATATTAGGATCAACTGCCTCTTTCCCTTTCCTTTGTGCATCAAGTGACTCATTCTTGGATGTTGGAGCTTTCTTTCTCTTTTGGATTGGATTTATGGGAACATTTCTGTTTCTAAGTGAATACTGACACTGCTGGGTGGAAAAAGCATTCATATAACCTCTCTGATACTCATCTGACTCTTCTTCAAGAGCATGTCATTCGCCAAGATAAAATCCTCATCCTTCTGTACAGCTGAATTTTCTGCATACTCATCTTCTTCAGTGATAAAGGTGGGCATATCATCAGGGGTAAAGAAGTGATTTTCTTCTCCTATTACATTGTCTTCATCATCAGATTCGGGACCAACAAAATTCTGCTGAAGAGGTGTCTTTACTTGCTGTTGTTGTGGTGCCGATTCTTGTGCTCGCTGGTCACATTGTTTGATCCTGAATAGTGGCTACTGCTGGCCACGAAAATTGGGATTCCGAATCTGCGGTTCAGGCTTATCAAGTGTTAATCTTTCAATCATATTTTCTACCTTGCGGAGTACTTGGTCTGATGTAGAAGCTTCTTCCTTTATTGAAACTTTCTTCTCGGATTTCAATCTAGCTTTCTTTTCATTCAAATTTGCCTCAACACTAACAACAATTTTCTGCATCTCTTCTAAGGTAGGCGAATCTCTCTCTCGCAATTGATATGCCATGTTAGGATCAAAACCATCTAGGAACTTAAGCAAAGTTGTCTTTCTAGATGGCCTTAAATCATTAGGAATTGCATTATAAACTGCATTGAATCTAATACAGTAGTCTTGCACGGACTCACCGACATTCCGCTTGATCTTGGTATATTCAGAAGTGATTTGAAGAGGATCTTTCTTAACCTCCCAGCGACCCAAAAATTGTCTTTGAAGCTCATCTAATGTGGGAATACTTCTAGCGGCCAAATCTCTAAACCATTTTCTTACCTCACCACCGAAAGTTTGCACAAAGAGTCTCATTGTTACATTTTCTTCATCAATTTCATACCGCTCAAAGAAATTCGACATTCTGTCCACATGCTGTTGAGCCAGACCACTTTGAGGAGTGCCATCGAACAATGGAATCTTACTCTGATAATCTATGGGCATGTCATCCAAAACTTGAGGCAGCGCAAGAGGAGCAAAATGAGCATCGATCGCTCTTGGTGGATTTACAATCGGCCTTGGAGATGTTGGGGGAGTAGGTGCAACTGATGTGTGAGGTGTATGAGGTGGGGTGTGTGGAGGAGAATCAATTTTTGATGTAGAAGGAGTCGATGGAGGCGAACTTACTGCAAACTTTTGATATGTGACAATAGGCTGCATAGGGATAGTGGGAATGAAGGGCAGTTCGGTGGGACTCTTTGAGGTGAATGCCGTAACGGAAGATCCAAGGGTGGCAGATGAAGCTTCTAGGAAATCAATGATATCTAAAGCCTCAATTTATGTCTGGAGCTGTCTTAAGATAAAATTCTCAATGGCCTTGTTGGATTTTTCAATTTCAAGAGCCGCAGCAAAGTCCAGATTCGGGACTGTGGAACTAACAACACTTTTGGATTTGGTTTCAAACAATGATAACTCAAAGCGTGCATCAAAATCAAGCTCTTCAAGATACTTAAAAATTGCAGTACATGAGTGGTATTTGAAGATGGGAGTCCTAGAACTCTCTTGACGAAGAAATCTTGGAATCAAATTGGGATTTTCGTAGACAGGGGGAGGGTTTGGATCTGGATTAGCTCTGGTATATCTCCTTGAAGCCAGTGTGCTTTTTCCAAAAGATCAAAGGAACATAAACAAATTTCTCAGCCTATGAATTTGTAAGCTTATCATCCACAGCTTAGAATCATCACATACACCAGGGTGTTTGTAGGTTAGATTTTCTGTTAATGAGACTATACCGGAGATTGGCTGAAGTAGCATTTATGTACTTGCGCTAATGCAAAGCAAAAGCATTTCGAAGGCTACCTGGCTAATCTTCAAACTCCATCTGTAGCTTCAAAATGAAGAATACTAACAAACAATCAAAGTAATTCCCCAGTGGAGTTTCCAGTATGTTAGAGCCTATAATTACCTCACGCTAAAAAGGTAAGCTTCTAGGTCCACATCAAACCACGCTCAACCTCGTAGCTAGCCCTACGAGGGTAGGAGAAGGCTCTCTCCGGGTCAACCTCAGCAAAAGATAATCAGATGGGCTTGAGATGACTGAAATATTTTCTAATCTTAGGCTAGGTATGAAGTGCAAGGATTGAAATTGAGTTGTTGGGCGTTTTGAGTTGGAAAATGGGAGAGGCAAATTTGGGTCCGGGGATGAGACACAGTTTTTGCAGAGTTCTGATTGGGGCAAGGAAGGCAATCATTTTGACGCTTTAGATTGAATGAATGCATGGATCAAACTGGTGAGGAGCCAAGGAGGGCAAGAGAGTCTCGAGAGTCCTCCTCAAACAGATGAAAACATTGAAAATTAAACGAACGTTCAAAGCATAACACAACAATATAGTGAATTCTACTTTAATCACTCATTTGTTTAATTTCAGAAGCAAAGAGAAGGAAAATGATACACATAAACATCAATAAACTTAAAAGTACATAGATAATAACACCATCAAAACACAGAGCCACATGGATCCCAACAAGTGCTGCAAAACCCAGGTCTTTCCTTTGCCAAAAGTGTAGAGATAGAATATACAATGATGTGCCAAGAAAATCCCAAGTGTCCAACCCTGAAAATGACTAAGAAAATACATGATATAGACTAGCCCAACCCATTACCTGGGCTCTAGGGGTTGAGCTCATCATTCTAGGAGTTGTTCCAACCAATTCTAAACAAGGAACTGAAATCTAGGCAATCCAACAACTTGCCTCTATATGATAGGAAACTGATTAATTCATTAAATTTTCACTTTTTAGTGAATGAATCCTCTAGAAAAAGTAAAAATGTGCCAATATTACATCATGGTCATCCAATTACATCAATATAGATCAATAATTACATTAAAAATCAAAACTAGTCAAAACTGGTCGAATTTCTGAGCTGGAAGATGAAAAATTTTCAAAAATCCTCTATGCGCTGTGACCAGAATCTCTATGCGTAGCACAACTTTAAGGCTGATTTTGAGGCACTTCTTGAAGCCCAAATTGATCCCAAGATAGCTCTTTGGAAAGCCCTGCCTGTCTACTTCCCAACCCAAGTGACATTGCTGGATTTGGATGTCATTTTCCCTTCCAAAACTTCATTCTCGCAAGACTGCTTCTTGTGGGTGCAAAAGATGACAGAAAGGTCATTTTTAGGGTGTTTTTGACCCTTTAGGCAACCCAGAATTTGATGAAATCCTTAGGTAATCCATAAGCATGCATAAATTTCCATAACACATCCAAAAATTTAAAGTTTTCCTCCTAGAGACCTCCCAATTATAAGCGCGCGCCAAGTGGCAATTTGCTTTGGGCGGAAAAACCTGCTTTAGACCAAAATTTCCAAAATTGACATAATTTTCTCCAAATTTCTTGAAATTTGGTCTGGAGGCCTATCATTGAGTATCATGTTCAGCCAAATAAGCTTCAACCAATATTTGAAGCCGATCATGCGCTTTTTTCCTTTTTTGTCCTTTTGTTGCCTTTCTCAATTTCGCCTTTAGATTCCTGATCCTCGCTTTGGAACTCATGTTTCGCGCCTTGTAATGGAAAAAAATGTGTCTCAACAATGAATTATCCCTATCAGCCTTGTCCAACAGCCTCTCCAAGTGGATATTTATTCTCTCGAGCCAAGACTCCCGATCCACATTAATCTCTTGTTCCAATGAAGTGAGCTCAATTCTCCTCCTTTGGGCAGCGTGGCGATTCTCACAGATGCTTTGAAATTCCATGGTTTCCTACTGATCTTCAAGCTATTTTTTCCTCTGCTCTAAGTATTTCATAGTCCACTTACTCCTCTCCAAGTCGAGGGACAAGGCTATGATCTTTGTCTGCTGCTCCTGGATGATCTCTCTAAGATGTGCATTTTGCAAGCCCATGTCTGTAACATCATCCTGAATAACAATAAACTCCCGCTCACCTGAAGGCCCCTCGTCCTGCATTGGCCCCTTGCCTCTATCCTGTACCTGTACATGTGCTACTGATGATGGTAATGAGACCCCTTCCACCCCAGGTGGAGATAGTACTCGTCGAGCTACTGCAAACAATCCCCTCATGCCTCTCTGATAGGTGACATATGTCGGCACACTAGTAGTCTATGCCTCCCGACCTCCATGCTACTGTGAAGGTTAACCTGCATCATGGACAAACTCCTGATGAGCCGCTGAAGCTTTGAAGAACTCACGGGAAATGAAGTCTTCCCATGTGATACCCTACAAACCAAGTTGATGTACAACAATGATTTTGATGAGCGCATAGTGATAAATGCTATTGTACTGCTGTTTAGGAGTCTTCTTTTACAAAAGAGTGGTCATCCTCTCAATGTTTCATCACATAAAATATGGAATGTTCATCAACCTAAATCTCGTGAAATGCATCAATAACCTGATATGGTATGCATAGAGGCGTGAGAAGCGGCCCTCACTATTGAAGTATCTGATAATGAGTCTCATCAATGGCGCATAATCTTCCTTCAGAAACCGGAACGGGAATACCCTGCTGAGCTGCCTCAAATAGATAGGATTGATGCAAGGTTCATAATATGCTCTATCTAGCTGTTGTCTCTTGTTCCACTCTTCACCTATGTTTGGTATCTCGGTGGCCTGAGAAATGGTTTCTGGTGTCAAGGTGAAGTTTACTCTAGCAAGAGTAACATGACCATCATGCAGATGTAAAACAAACAACCGAACTAACTCTGGATGATGCTGGATCTGAGAAATCATCTCACAATATTGAAAGCATGGCTGTTGCTGAAAGGATGTCATTGCAAGCGGGTAGGCCTGCAATTGAGTCAAGGAGGTGGGATCTTCTCTAACATGTCTGCCACCCTTACGAGGCCTTCTCGACACATTAAGCTTAGTGGTTGAGTTACTGTCTTACTCATATGCTTGCTCATATGATGAATCTGTCTCTGTCATGGTGCTGCAATGTGTATAACAGGTGTACGTTTTGAAAATGAGAAATAGGTGCTTTCTTTTCTCTACCAAATGTACCAAAGGGAAATGAGGAATTGTGACGAATATGGGACAGTAGGAAAGTGGGCTATAAAGTGAGATTAAAGTGTAATAACCAACACTTGACTGTGTTTAGGGATGTGGGGTTTGGTGAATTTGCTACAAATGATATGGGAGAGGGAGAATGATAGGGAATAGTAGGTTTTACGATAGAGAAAATGGGAAACAGGGATATGAGTAGTTTGGGATCATAAGGGAATAGGGGTTGGAAATTATAGTATGATTATAGGGAAACAATGGATAAATTATTTTGTCACCAAAGTCACATTTCAAAACTTAACTTCAAGGCCGTTTTCATAAGAAGATAGGGTTTGACTTTCAACATTTAAATTTTCCAAGTCATATTCCAAAACCACACCAAACAATTTTCAAGAGCAATTGTAGGGTCAATCGGACTTACTCGAGGCAAATTGGCGTGAAGACAAATGATAAAATTGGTTGTTATCTCTGTGCACTGCGCACAAACCCAGTGCGCCACGCCTCCTGGATGCACCGCGACAATGGAAAAATACACTGAGAATTTGCGCCCAATGCGCTGCATGGCCTGTGTGCACCACGACCTCCTCCAATGCACCGCGCACACCCTCAATGCACAATCTTGGCTCAGAAACCCCAATTTCACTCCTCCAACACTCAAGCTGATTTCATTTGACCTCTTGGCATAGCAATGAATGTTTCAAGCAATGAACATATTTAATGGAATGATGGGTTTGATTTTCATTGAAGCCACGATGATATTTTGTCGTGGAGGTTCTGTGCGGCACGCGCAAACCCAGTGTGTCGCGCCTCGTGGATGCACCACGACAGTGGAAAAATGCACTGTGCCAGGAGGTCCAATGCGTCGCGCAACCTATACGCGCTGCACTCTAACCCAATGCGCCGCGCAGACTTGAACACAGTCTTAGGTTTTCAAAATGACAAATCGCCCTCTCACCACTTTGATTCGGCTTTCAATTGACCTCTGGATGCAAATAGATGTTTCAAAATAATGAAAAGATCTTATAGTGATGGATTTAATTTTTGTTTCTCACAAACCTACTTTGTAATGTTTTGGCTTGGCACTTTTTCACATTTTAATACAACTCTGATTTTCAAAATTCCTTGTTGATTTTTGTTTGAATGATGAATCTTTTTGGCGATTTTTGCAGGGATGGTGGCATGTCTTGACCAAGGAAGACCAGGGTTGCGCCTAGAGAATTCAACAACTGAACAACTTTTGAAAATTACATGGCAATTTATTACAAAAGATGAAATGTCGAATTTTCTTCAAAATAGAGTTTTGAAGAAAAGTCATAGTCTACCCATATGATGATGAAATTTTGCGAAATAAAAAACTTGTTTAGAACCTCCCTCTGGCCTGCTGGCATTATTGACACTATAAAGACATAGTTTGTGAAACCCTAGACCTATGATTGACATGACTCTTTGCCCATCAAAGATGGAACATTGACTATCATGGACATTAATAAACTTTGATGAAAAGACTTGAGCTAGCAGGTACAAGACACGAGGGGAATTGAGTGACAAGGCCCTTCCGTCAGATTATGGCATGCCCCTAGCGGAATGCAATTGAGTGAATCGAGTGAGACACCTAAACAATGAAATGCAATAAGATAAATGATCTCTGATGGAGGGATGTAAAGACAGACTCTAATAGGTGAAACCTTTGCGAGCTCTTCTTCTATGCTACCTTCATTTCTGTAGATCCTCCCACTCCGTGTAGCTCCAAACATCAATTTATTCACATCACTTGCTTTTCACACAGTATCATTTTAATCCAAGTGTTCAAAGATTTAGTGTACTTACCTCACGATCCCTTGAGGAAGCGTCATTTTGCTTCACTATAGCTTTCTGAAGTATCTACCACAAATTTAGTGATGAATCCTCCTATGATTCGATCCAGCCAGTGATCGACAGCGTGCACGATCTTATATTCTAATGCTTCTAGTCTGCGCACCAATTCCGGAGCCAACACAATAGGTTTGTCAAGTTTACACCTTCCTTGGCTATCTTCTAGCCTCGTGATCCACTTGTACAACTCAATGGGGAAGGATGCAAAGAAAATTTTGTGAACTTCCATATATAAGTAGCAATCTAACCACTCTTCCTTTGATAGTCGCGGATTCCTGTTTTCCTGCGCCGCGAACTCATGAATTTTTCTGTCCAACCACTCTTCAATTCCTTTCTTTGTTGGATTCCAGTGATACAACATTAGACATCTCTATGTAGATCCCGATCTCGACAACAAAACCATTTCTTGGCTTGTTGGGGCCTGACCCGGGTTCGGAGTTAATTAGCTAAATAAATCTCGGTACTACTGACCCTTTCAGCAACAATTCGCAGAGCATGGACTGAGGTCAAACACAAAGTAGTATGGGAGGGTGCTAGAACTAGGTTTACGAATCCTAGAGATGTCTGATGAGTTTTTCTAGTCCGCGGTTTGTCCCTGTGTAGAGGTTTCTTCACACACTTTCCCGTTCCTCGCGACCTGATAGACTTCCTTCGTGCAGCTCTACCTAGGGGCTGAGCGTCACGCTCTGCGTTATTACCCAAGACCCTTCTTATATTCCAATGTTAGTTAATTATCTTTGCCTACTGGAGTGCTTTAATTTATACTTAACAACATAAAACATTCATACAGGTGTGTGCAGTAAATAAACAATATATTTGCAAATGATATCAATCATGAATTAGCCCAAGAATAGATACACATAATTATAACCAAACTTCTCTTTATTGATTCTTTCCATAGTTACAGACTCGACTCGCCTTGCGCACTCAACTACAGGGGTCTGTGCACTCAACTGCGGACTACTAGGCCTCTATGCACTCAGTTGCAGAGCCTTCTTCTACTCTACGACCCAAAGACACACTTCACTCTGCGACTCAATCACTCAGACTTCTCATGCTTCTATTTTATTATCTACCTCCCCTTTTACACTTAGAGCCTCGCTCTATTTATACAATCCCATGGTTCACAGACCAGTGGTAGGTCTATCTAGTCGACATTACATTACAAAACTAAGGCGGATAACCCTATGACTCTATCATACTTTCGCACCCCGCGCCCTCAATTCGCAGAGATTTACAACAAGATTTGGTCAAAACTTGGGCTTTGAGCCCCAAAACATGTCTTGGGGGGATTCCATGCCCAACAGGCCCCAACACAAACATTGTGACTCGCCCTCGAGTCACTTTGTCGGTGCGACAATATTTGTATGGATTCCCTCCAACTGTTCTTGAATTGCGCAGAGGTCAACATCACACTGAGCTAATGCTTGTTGGATCTGCTGCATACACTGTTCTGAGACCTCTGTGTCAGAACTACTTTTTTGTAGTTTTTTCGGTATCCCCTGCATTTGTTTATAGTCCCGTGCCTTTGTCCAGATCTTTGGGGCGTGAAGACTATGCTTCTACCGGTTAGTCAAATAGTTGGGCCACCTGTGTAATGCTTCAAGCAGTTGCCATTCACATTGCCTGGGAAAGGCTCTCCATTTAGTTTGACTAGCTATACTGCGCCTCCATTCGTGACCTCCTTAACAACGTATGATCCAAACCAATACATTCTGAACTTTCACGGGAATTTATCAAACTTATTGTCATATAGTAGCACCAAATCATTTACCTTGAAAGTGCACAACTTAATATGGAGATTGTACCAAGCCTTCTCATGTTGTTTTTTCACTTGTTGATGAAATCCTGCTAGGAACCATTCCTCCTCAAGTTTTTTCAACTACGCAAGCCTTTCGTCTAGGGCTTCGTGGTCCATCATACCTGTGAGCACTGTTATGCATAGACTAGGTACAATATACTCCATTGGCATGACAGTTTCCTCACCATAAACTAAATGGAAAGGTGTCTGTCCTCTCAGTTTCTTGCATGTTATCTTATAAGCCCATAGGCAGGTCCCAATCACTTCACTACGTGTTGCATACTTTGGTTAGCACAGTTTCTAGTATTTTGTTGAATGTTTCTACTGTCCCATTGGCTTGTGGGTGATATGGTGTGCTTTTCTCGTGATACACCTGGAACTATTCTATTAGCGCGCTGATGGTTTCGTTCAGGAAATGTGTACATGATCACTCATTAAGATTTTCAGACAGCAAAATCGAGCCAACACATGTTAAAACAAAAACTTCGCAGTTGTGGTGACTGTGTAATCTTTGACCCGATACGCTTCTGCCCAATGTGTCAAGTCCTCTGTCGCGGTGATAGTGTATCGCGTGCCCATTTTTCCCTAAGGTTTGATAGGTCCTACAAATTAGATTGCCCATTTATCGAAGGGTTGCAACGTCATTTGTGGATTCAAAGGTATCTTGTCCCTATGCGATGGTTTACCCATCCTCTGGCATATATCACAGGTCTTACAATGTGCTTTTGAATCTTGGTGAAGGGTTGGCCACCACAACCCTGAATGAAGAATATTTTGTGCGGTCGCACGTCCTGCATGGTGTCCTCCTACAGTGCCACCATGTGCTTCTACGAGGATCTGACTTTGTTCAAATTCAGGTAAGTACCGTCGTAGTATCTCATCATTCCCCATTTTATACAGGTGCCCCGCAATGATAGAAAAGTCAGCCACATGCACCACGAGTTCCTTATTTTGTTGGACAGAGTATTCCTTCGGCATGTTCCCGATTGTCAGAAAGTGGATTATATCTTCAAAGTGCCCATCTACAATGCGCACAACAAAGAGTTTCGTGTTAGGTAATCCTTCCTCCAAAATAGTAGGTTCCTTGCCTGTCTCAATATGTGATAGGTGATCTATTCTTGCGTTTAGGCATCTAGGCTTTACCACAACCTCAAAGTCATATTCTTGGACCAATAAGAGCCACCTACATATGCGCCCCCCAACATAGGCTTATTGACCAAGTATTTCAACGCGGAATGGTATGTATACATCTTGAAATTTCCTCCTAGCAAATAATGCCAGTATTTTTGGAGCACATACACCATAGCCAACCCCTCGTGCTCTGTTGTGGAATAGTTCGTTTCCACTTTGGACAACCTGGGACTTGCAAATGCGATAGGATGATACAAGCCCTCTCCACCCTCTTGTGTGAGCACCGCACCCAGCGATATGCATGACACGTCAACATGAACATAAAACTCCACATCCCATTTTGGGAAGACCAGGATTGGAGCGAAGACCAATTTCTCTTTTAGTACATCCAGGCTCTTCATGCAATCATCATTCCAACATAAAATGACATCCTTTTTCAACAGTTTCCCCATTGGCGTGGTGATCTGGGCATAGATTTTGATGAACTTCCTGTAGTACCCCGTATGTCCCAAGGTAGCGTGCAACTCTTTAACACTTCATGGTGCTTCCAAATTCAGAATTATGGCAATCTTCATGGAGTCTACCATTAATCCTTGTTTGCACACCACATGTCCTAACAGGTTCTCAAAGGGAATGAGGAACGTATACTTTTTAAGGTTCAGTGCGATTTGGTGTCGTCGACAAGTATCCAGAATCAACTGTAAGCTCGTTGCATGGTGCTTGACCAATCCAAATACAGTCCAATCATCTAGGTAGACCTCTAGGAATTTGTGGATATACTCTTTGAATGCTGCAACAACTATGCGCGAAAAGATGGTCGACGTTCTTTAACCCAAACGGCATAACGGTGTATTGAAAGCAGCCCCACTCAGTCTGTGAATGGAGTTGGGAATGGGTCATGCACACATGCATCATTCAATTTCCTGAGGTCCATGCATATTCTTATCTCACCCTTTTGCTTCTTCTCCTGTACTACCATAAGGCTCACCCAATCAGATTCTTCCACTGGCTCAATGATTCCCACTACGAGCATCTTGTCTAGTTCTACGCGGACCTTTTCCTTGTACTTCGGATTCAAGTGGTAAAGCCTCTACTTAACCAACTTCACGTCAAGTTTTAGCGTGATATTCATCATACCTAAATCGACAACGATCCCCTTTAAATCTATGATCTTGGTTGGGAATAAGTCTTGGTACACGCAGAGTAACTCAGCGACCTTATCCACCATGGCATCATCCTAGTAGTTGTCAATCATTGCATACTTCGATTCAGCCTCCATACCAATGTTTACCTACTTTGTTTTTACCTGCACGATAATGTTAGGGTCTTCAATCAATGGCCCTTGAACCTCGCAATAGCCTTCAGTTTTTGGAATGTTAGCTTTGCGTGGATCTTCGTCATCTTCTTCAATGTTTACATTGTAACACTCCAGCACGTAGCTCAGCTGGGTCATCCATTTCTGGCTGAAGCACTTCCATTGGCTCCGGGGGTATTTTAAAGATAGCAAGCTAAAGCATTTTATTTCTTGTAAAGTTGTCTAGAATAATAAAATGTCCATGTAGTAGCCCCAAAGTCAGTTAGTTCAATGTTTCATTTGGAGCAGAATTTTATACATGGTTGCATGTCTGTAAAAAGACAGGATGCTTCCACCAACCATCGTTGAAAGTAGTTGTTAAAATAATATATATATATATATATATATGCAGACAAAGCCTATAGTCATAATGGCCCATACGTTTAACCATGTCTAGTCATAACACAACTGACACATCACACAAGACCTTTCATGAACAAAATTCCATGTCCCTTTTTGGCTGTCATGTCAAAATCCGAGCACATCTACTGCAAAAAAGAGTTTGAGATCATTTGTTGGTTAAGAATATTATGATGCCTACCATGCAAAGTTGATTTGCGAACTCAATGATTGGGTCTGGAGTGTTGATAGTTGTTCCTGTCATAAATACAAATTACATAATTGTGCAAGCAGTGGCATGAATCTCAAACACTTGTTCTTGTCTAGAAAGTTCTTCTTATTATGTTTGTCTTCAGTTTCATCAACAAGTAGCATTCTCATTTTGCCTTATGGGCCACAAAAAATCTCATTTTCAATCTAGAAGCTTCTCCGATGCTTTCAACGTTATGGAAAAGAGAGAGGGTAACGAGGGAAAAGAAAAAGAATCCATCCAACATTTTATCAAATGAAAAAAATAAGAGACTCAAACAAATTTGGAAGCTAGATCACATAGATCATAGTTCATTCATATCCAAGCACTAGTTGGAAAATTCCACCTACTAGCTTGGGCATTGATGTGCAATGGGAGATGTGGGAAGTAAAGGTAAAGTTGGCATGGAGGAAAAAGTGGATAGCCTAATAATTCTAATGGATCTTATAGAAAAGGATAGGACAATGAGTACAAAGTTAGTTTCAGCAACCCATGAGATGGGAGGCCCATTAATTGAAACCATATCATAACTTATAACAGACAACAACAAAAAGGCTTGGGTATGGTGGAATTAATGTAGTATCATAGTCATGATTATCAGGGTAATCCTGAGATAGAATAAGTGTCTTTGTCGAGAAGGAATGAGTTGGGAATATGGAAAAAGAAGTGAATATAAACAGGTGTATTTCCCTCCTTTATACATCTTTAATCACTTATCTGTCAGAAATATGGGACAAGAACTAAACAATAGAAGACAAAGTTATCTCCTTTATTTGGTCATACTATCTCCAGTTCCATATGTTGGGCTTCCCTTCCCTCTTGGCATCTTTAGATGTGCTCACGTCAGTTGAGGGTTGAGATAGATCATCATCTTCCCCTAGCAAAAATGATTTGCAGATTTTTCTCATTGCCTGAGGTAGAGACTAAGGAGCACTTTATTTTTAAATCTCATGTCTAAATGAGATAAGAGAGATGTTATATTTCATGTACAAAGACTTGGGAATAATTTTATCAACAATCTTCAAACACTTCAATCAACAGTGCCTTATTTTGCGAATTAGCGATAAATTTTCTCTAAGTTTGTGCCTATTTCAGAGAAATTCTAAAGGAGCTACCCACAACACATCTTCATTTAATCAAATCTAGGACAATGGGGGGTTGAAATTATTCATGAAAATTGGTTGGAAAATGAGAGAACCATCCAACATTTCTCCCTGGCCCGCACCACCAAGGCTCCAGACATGCCATGTTGAGGGCACCTATGAGAAACAAAGCTTCTCAGAAGCATCACCACTGCAGAATGCCGATTCAGAGAAGAATTATCCATTTATCCTCATCTAGTAGGAGTTCTTCAAACATGTATGTGAGGAGTGGTTCTACTTCTTCTTCTGTATCCAATTCAACTAGTAATTAAGCGCAATTTGATGTCAGCTAGGATTACTCACCACAACCCTATTAGTCCAGACATCTTTCTAGAGGATATTATTTGGCAGACACATCATGTTGATGTCCATCCCATTAAGTTGGATGAAGAGAAGGATTGTCTACCTCCTCTAGTGGTAGTGGCACCTTAATTAAGGTAACTCTTCTTTTACTACCCCTTCTTCACTTTCTAGTGTTTTCCTTCTCAGGAAAACACTCTTGTACATCTATGCTTATCGCATTTCATGTTGCTCTTGTACTCATTGTTCATTTCATTTTAAAGGGGCTTTTATTTTGCCCTCCTATATTTTGTTTGGCTACAATTATTGGTTGTCACCAGTTCCTTAGGTCATTAATCAACTTAGTTTTGGAAAACCAATGTTCTTAAACTTTGATAACACCATGAACACAACAATATTATAAAAAAGGCAAAAAGATGCGGTCATGTAGATAACAAAGGGTAGTAAATTGCAATGTCATTTGATATAGGTAAAGGAGGCATTATTTTACAGGTTTTGACTACTTGTCTAATCCTCATGATAGTTAAAACTAAGTTTCCAAAAGTAATATGGTGTGTAAGTTTTGAACTACTTTATTTCTTATAAAGTTTTCCATAATAATAAAATGTCCATGTAGTGGCCCCAGAGTGAGTTAGTTCAATGTTTAATTTGGAGAATATTTTTATACATGGTTACATGTATGTGAAAACACAGGATGCTTCCATCAACCATCTTTGAAAGCAGTTGTTAAAATAAGATATATATGCAGACACAACCTATATTGATAATGGCCCATACATTTAACCATGTCTAGTCAGAACACAACTGACACATCAAGTTGGACCTTTCATGAACAAAAATTCATGTCCCTTTTTGGTTGTCATATAAAAATCAGAGTTCATCTGTTGCAAACAAGATTTTGAGATCATTTTATGGTTAGGAATATTATGATGCCTTCCACCCAAAGTTCATTTTCAAACTCAATGACTGGGTCTCGAGGGTTGATAGTTGTTCCTGTCATAAATGCAAATTACATAATTGTGCAAGCCATGGCCTGAATCTCAAACACTCATTCTTGTCTAGAAGGTTCTTCTTATTATGTTCATCTTCAGTGTCATAAACAAGTAGCATTCTCATTTTGCCTTATGGGCCACAAAAAATATCATTCCCAATCTAGAAGCTTCTCCAATGCTTTTGGTGCTATGGAAAAGAGAGAGGGTAACAAGGGAAAAGAAAAATAATCCATCCAAAGTTTTATGAAATGAAAAAATCAAGAAAATCAAATAGACTTGCAAGGTAGGTCAAATAGATCATATTTCATTCATATCCAGGCACTAGTTGGAAAATGCCACAAACTAGCTTGGGCATTAATGCTTAAAGGGAGATGTGGGCAGTAGCGATAAAGTAGGCATGGAGGACAAAGTGGATAGCCTGTCGATTCTGATGGATCTTATAGAACGGGGCTGGAAAATGAATACAAAGTCAATTTCAACAACCCATGACATGGGAGCCCCATCAATTGAAATCAAATCATAACTTATACCTGACATAAACAAGAAGGCTTATGTTTGGTGGCACTAATGTAGCATCATAGTCATGATTATCAGGGTAATAATGAGATAGAATGCATGTCTTTCTCAAGCAAGAATGATTTGGGAATATGGAACAAGAAGTGAATATAAATAGGTTTAGTTCTCTCCATTATACATCTTTCATCACTTATCTGTCAGAAATATGGGAAAAGAAATAAACAACAGAAGGCACAGTTCTCTCCTTTGTTTGGAAATACTATCTCTAGTTCCATATGTTGGGCTTCCACTTCTTCTCAGTAGCTTTAGATGTGCTCACATCAATTGACGGTTGAGACTGATCACCATCTTCCCCTAGTAGAAATGATTTTCAAACTTTGCTCTTTGCTTGATGTAGAGACTAAGAAACACTTTATGTTTAAATATCCTATCTAAATGAGATAAGAGTGAGGTTTTATTGCATGTACAAGGACTTGGGAAGAATTTTGTCAACATTCTTCAAACACTTCAATCAGCAATACCTTTCCTTTCAAATTAGAGATACATTTTCTCTAAAATTGTGCCTATTTCAGAGAAATTATAGAGCAGCTACCCATAATTCCTCCTCATTTCATTAGATCTAGGACAATGGGGGATTGAAATTCTTGATGAAACTTGGTTGGACAATGCAAGAACTATCCAACATTTCTCCTTGGCCCACACCACAGAGGCTCCAAAATGTGCCACCTTGAGGGAAACTATGAGACACAAAGCTTCTCAGAAGCATCACCACAACAAAACGCCTACTTAGAGAATCATTACCTGTTTCTCCCCATCTATTAGGAGTTCCTGAACCCTGTATGTGAGAAGTGGTTCTACTTCTTCTTCTGCCTTCACTTCAACCAATAATTAAGAGATGTTTGATGTCATCCGGGATTACTCACCACAACCCTATTAGTCTAGGCATCTTTCTAGAGGAAATTATTCGATAGACATGTGGTTTTGATGCCCATGCCATTAAGTTGGATGATGAGAAGGAATGTCCACCTCCTCTAGTGATAGTGGCATCTTAATTCAGGCAACACTTCTTTTACAACCCCATCTTCACTTTCTAGGGTTTTCCTTCTTAGGACAATGTTTTTGTACATTTATGTTTATCTTATTTCATGTTTCTCTTGTACTCATTGTTCATTTCATTTTAAAGGGGCTTTTATTTTGTCCTCCTATCTTCTGTTTGGCTACAATTGTTGGTTTTCACTAGTTCCTTAGGTCATTAATCAACTTAGTTTTGGGAAACCAATGTTCTTAAACTTTGATAACACCAACAACACAACAACATTATAAAAAATGCAGAAAGATAGGGTCATGCAAATAACAAAGGGAAGTAAATTACAACATCATTTGATAATAATAGGTAAAGGAGGAATTAGTTTAAAAGTTTTGACTACTTGTCTAATCCTCATGATAGTCAAAACTAAGTTATCAAAAGTAATATGGTGTGTAGGTTTTGAACCACTTTATTTCTTGTAAAGTTGTCCAAAATAATAAAATGTCCATTCAGTAGCCCCAGAGTCAATTAGTTCAATGTTTCATTTGGAGAAAAATTTTATACATGGTTGCATGTATGTAAAAAGATAGGATAATTCCACCAACCATCTTTGAAATTAGTTGCTAAAATAAGATATATATGGAGACACAACCTATAGTCATAATGGCCCATACATTTAACCATGTCTAGTCAGAACAAAACCGACACATCACACTGGACCTTTCATGAACAAAATGTTATGTCCCTTTTTGGCTGTCATATAAGAACCAGAGTACATCTGGTACAAATAAGAGTTTGAGATCATTTTTTGTTTAGGAATATTATGATTACTACCACCCAAAGTTGATTTGCAAACTCAATGATTGGGTCTAGAGTGTTAATAGTTGTTCCTGTCATAAATACAAATTACATAATTGTGCAGGAAGTGGCGTGAGTCTCAAAGACTAATTCCTATCTAAAAAGTTATTCTTATTATGTTTATATTCAATTTCATAAACAGGTAGAATTCTAATTTTTCCTTATGGGCCACAAAAAATCTCATTCCCAGTCTCCAAGATTCTCCAATGCTTTTGATGCTATGGAAAAGAGAGAGGGTAATAAGGGAAAAGGAAAAGAATCCATCCAATTTTTTATCAAATCCAAAAAACAAGAGACTCAAACAAAGTTGCAAGGTAGATCACATAGATCATAGTTCATTCATATCTAGGCACTAGTTGGAAAATGCCACCTACTAGCTTGGGCATTTATTCCCAATGGGAGATGTGGGTAGCAGAGGTAAATTTGGCATGGAGGACAAAGTGGATAGCCTACCAATTCTAGTGTATCTTATAGAAAAGGACCTGACAATGAATGCAAAGTCATTTTCAACAACCCATGAGATGGGAGCCCCATCAACTGAAACTAGATCATAACTTATAACAGACAACAGAAAGAAGGCTTTGGTATGGTGGCACTAATGCATTATCACAATAATGATTATCAAGGTATTCATGAGACAAAAAAAATTTCTTGCTAGAACAGGAATGAGTTGGGAATATGGAACAAGAAGTGAATATAAATAGGTGTATTTCTCTCCTTTATACATATTTAATCACTTATCTGTCAAAAATATGGGATAGTAACTAAACAATATAATGCATAGTTCTCTCCATTGTTTGGCCATACTATCTCCAATTCCATCTATTGGTCTTCCCTTTCCTCTCAGAAGCTTCAGATGTGCTCACATCAGTTGACAGTTAAGAAACATCACCATCTTCCCCTGATAGAAATGATTTGCAAACTTTTCTCTTTGCCCGAGGTAGAGACAAAGGAACACTTTATGTTTAAATCTCCTGTCTAAATGAGATAAGAGGTAGTTTTTATTGCATCTATAGGGACTTCAGAAGAGTTTTATCAACATTCTTCAAACACTTCAATCAGCAATGCCTTGCCTTGTAAATTGGGGATACATTTTTTCTCAGATTGTGCCTATTTCAAAGCAATTGTAGAGAAACTACCCATAATGCCTCCTCTTTCCATAATATCCAAGAAAATGGCGGATTTAAATTCTTCATGACACTTGGTTGGATAATGCAAGAACCATCCAACATTACTCCTTGGCCCATACCACCAAGGCTCTAGACTCTATCACATTGAGGGAACCTATGAGAAAAAAATCTTCTTAGAAGCATCACCAATTCAGAATGCCTACTCAAAGAAGCATTACCATTTTCTCCCCATCTAGTAGGAGTTCTTCAACCCTACATGTGAGGAGTGGTTCTACTTCTTCTTCCACCTTGTTGGCTTATTAGGGCCTGACCCAGGTTCAGAAATGTTTAGCCAAACAAAATCAGAAACTACCGACCCTTTCAGCAATAGTCTGCAGAGCATGGACTGAGGTCTCACCTAAGGTAGTATGGGATGGTACTGGAACGAGGTTTCTACACCCTAGGGATTTCTTGATGAGGTCTAAAAGTTCGCGAGCCTATCCTGCGCGCCGCACTGCTTCCACGCAGTCGCTTGTTCAGAGTAGCTACCTTCGCTCATCTTGGAGGACGAGTGCGAATGCAAATTATATTTTTTGTGTTTAATATTATTATAGTCCTTGAATTACTTAAGAAGGCACAATGCTTTCAATTACCATTTAACATAATAGACATACGCGCAATCATAAACCATAAACAGATGCAAAACCAGAATATAGCACAGATACACAATATTCCAAAACTAAATTATCTTTATTAATGCCTTTCTCCAATTACAATCTACTTCCTGCCCTACGCACACAACTGCAGGGGTCTATGCACACAGATGTGGACTTTAACCAGGTCTCCGTGCACACAGTTGTGGAGCCTCTATCCCCAATTATGACCCAAAACCTAGACTTACAGACTCAGATCTAATACGACATTCAAACACCCATATTACATCTTACCTCACAAAAGCTGCCTTTTACACTTAGAGCCTTGCTCTTATTTATACATTCCCATGGTTCGTAGACCATGGGTAGGCCAGCACATTCTATATTAATTTACAATAATTTAGAGTAGACTACCCTTAGACTTGACCCCTTACAATTCACACTTTGCACACTTCGCAGAGCTTTTACAATGCCAATACCCAAAAATGGGGGATTTAAGCCCCAAAACCATTACGTGGGGGATCTACTACCCAATAGACCCCAACACAATCACCGTGACTCATCTTGAGTCACTCGTCAGCAACGAGACGCGCTTCCAAAGCTTCGTGGTCCACCATCCCTGTGAGTGACGCACTACGCTTCGTTGCTCCATCCTTGCCTCCTGCAACACTTCTTCAAGCTCCTGCTCCATTGCCCCTGCTAATTCGCATAACCGATGATGCTCATTCTTCTCTACTCAGTTAACACAAAGTGGCCCCTTATAGGATTTTAGCTCTAGTTGAGATGCCAAAGCCGTGAGCTCTTTGTGCAAGAGCAGCAAGCTTGCGATCTCTGGTCCCGTATACTCAATGTCTGTTGAAGCTTGTGTTGCATTTTTGCAAGAGAGATGTTGCTGTCCGCGAGGTCCCAATCCTCAAGTTTCATCATGGGCACACAGTCCAGGGATGCAATTTTCAATGGAATTTTGTCTTTTATCCCAAGATTCACCATCTCACCCTTATCTTTCATAGATCACTTACCTGACCATAGGTTTTGTGGCGACATCCAGACCAGTCCTGCTATTTGTCTGGGAATTTGTGGTATTTTTCCCACCACTAGCGTTGGGCTCAGCACAACGACCTCAGCTGTCAGCATTACACTGTCCCCAAGGTCCTGCATCTCTTTTGGCAACGTTGCAACCACTGGGTTTATTCTCAAAGCATCAAAGTTGGATGGGTCCATATCTATCAGATAGCTCAATAACTTAGGTCTCACAGTGCCATGGTTTGTTCGGTAGATGACCAATTGTGATTTATAAGCCGACCGATATTCAAATTCGACCATTCCCTCCTTTTCTGGTTCATTAATGCGATATTGATGAGAGATCATTTCAAATATAGTTCTGACTCCATGTCTTAAATGCCCACCATCCACTCCTCATTGTCTCAGATTGACCATATTGTCAGGAACAGTGACCTCAATGGCCACTTTCCCGCCTTTCTGCGTAGCAGTGCAACCCTTTATGCGTGACCGTGATTCCTGTGATAAACACGCCTTACACGGAACCCTGTTTCCATGCAACTTCCTGCAGACTAGTTTATAGTATCACGCCTTCTTTCAACTGCTTGGAGTGCTGAGACTGTACTTCAGTCGGTTAATCAGATAGCCAACCCACTCTTGTAGAGCTTCAGACTGCTACCATTTACTCTTCCTGGGAAGGGCTCTCCATTCAGCTTGCCAAGTTGGACCATGCCTCCATCTATGACCTCTTTGACTACATATGGTCCCAACCAATGCATTCAGAGTTTTCCAGGGAATTTCTTAAACTTGCTATCATACAACAATACTAAATTGTTTACTTTGAACGTGCGCAACTGGATATGGCGATCGTGCTAAGCTTTCTCATGCTGTTTCTGTACTTGCTGATGGAATCCTGCCAAAAACCATTCTTCCTCTAGTTCTTCCAGTTGCGCAAGCCTCTCTTCCAAGGCTTCACGGTCTGCCATGTCAATCATTACTGCTATCCGCAAACCAGGTACAATGTATTACATTAGCATGATGGCTTCCATGCCGTAGACTAACCTGAACGGTGTCTGCCCCGTCAATTTCTTGCATGTGGTTTTGTATACCCATAGCACGGTAGGTATGCATAAATCCCAATCGGTTCGTTGCGCGTTACATACTTTGGTCAACACAGTCTCCAGAATATTATTGAATGCTTCTATAGTCCCATTCTCTTGCGGATGGTATGGCGTGCTTTGCTAATGATACACCCAGAATTCCTCAGTAAGTGTGCTGATAGTTTCATTTAGGAAGTGTGTTATGCGATCACTCATTAAAATTTTCGGGCATCCAAACTGTGTCAAGACATTGTCGAATATAAATTTTGCAGTTGTAGCAGCCATGCAGTCCTTAACCAGCTATGCTTCCACCCATCTAGTCAAATACTCTATTGAATTGATGATGTAGCGCACACCTGTCTTCCCTTAAGGTGTGATAGGCCCCACAAATTTTATCACCCATTTTTCAAATGGCTGCAACGTCATCTGTGGATTGAGTGGCATCTCATCCCTTTGCGATGGTTTCCTAATCCATTGACATACGTCATAGGCCGGACAGTACGCGTTTGAGTCTTGATGTAGGGTTGGCCACCATAGTCCGGTGTGAAGAATCTTCTATGCTGTCACTCGTCCTGCATAATGTCCTCCTGCAACCCCCCATGTGCTTCCACAAGGATCTATCCTCATTCAAATTCAAGTACATATCTTTGCATTAGTTCATTATTTCCCATTTTGTAGAGGTTCCCAACGATAACAGTAAAATCCGCTGCGCATGCCACCAATTCTTTCCTCTACTGAACTGAATATCCCTGCGGAGCGGTCCTTGTGGTTAAGAAGTGGATTATATCCTTGAAGTGGTCATCCGCGATGCGCACTGCATAGAGCTATGCATCATGTATTCCTTCCTCCAAATTCATTGGCTCCTCTCCATTCTCAATTCGTGACAAGTGATCTAGGCCTGCATTTAGGCATCTCGGATTTACGATGACCTCGAAGTCATATTCTTGAAATAGTAACAACCATCTACAAATGCACCCCCCCAACACAAGCTTGTTCACTAGATATTTCAATGCGGAATGATTGATATACATCTTGAAGTGTCCCCTGAGTAGATAGTGGCGGTATTTCTGGATCGCGTATACCATTGCCAATCCCTCATGCTCAGTAGTAGAGTAGTTCTTTTCGGCTTTGGATAATCGTCGACTTGCAAACATGATCGGGTGATCAATGCCTTCCACTCCTTACTGCGTGAGTACAGCGCTTAGCGTGATACATGACACATCAACATGTACATGAAATTCGATGTCCCATTTTTGGAAAACCAAAATGGGGGTGAATGCCATCTTTTCCTTGAGAATCTCCAGACCTTTCTTACAATCATCATTCCAACAATATGTAATGTCCTTTTTCAACAACTGTTCCATGGGTGCTATGATTTGTGCATAGCCCTTAATAAACTTCCAATAGTAGCTCGTGTGCCCCAACGTGGTGCAGAGTTGTTTGACACTTCGTGGCTCTTGCAGATTGAGTATGATAGCAATCTTCGCAGGGTCCACCATCAGGGCTTGTCTGCAAACCACATGGCCGAGAAAATTTCCAAAGGGGACAAGGAAGGTGCACTTCTTAAGATTCAGCGCAATCTAGTGTCGTCAGCAAGTATCCAGCATCAATTGTAAGCTTGCTATATGTTTCTTGACTAGTCCAAATATAGTCCAATCATCAAAATAAACCTCCAAAAACTTATGGATGAATTCCTTGAATGCAGCCACTACTACACGTGAAAATATCACTGGTGCGTTCTTCAACCCAAAGGGCATAACAGTGTATTGAAAACATCCCCATTCAATCGCGAAGGTTGTCTTACTTCTATCTTCTGGCGTGATCTTGATCTAATGGTACCTTGAGAACCCATCCGTGAATGAGTATGCTTCCTATCCGCCAACATTCTCCAGGACTTCATCTATAAATGGTGTCGGGAATAGATCGTGAAGACAGGCATCATTCAGTTTTCAGAGGTCCACATAGATTCAAATTTCACCCTTCTGGTTTTTCTCCTATACTATCATAGGACTCACCCAATTAGACTCTTCCATTGGTTCAATAATTCCTGCTGCAAGCATTTTATCCAATTCTTCGCAGACCTTTTCCTTCTACTTCAGATTCAAATGGTAAGGACGCTGCTTAACTGGCTTCACGTCCAATTTCAGAGTTATCTCCATCATCCTTAGGTCGCTGAGGATCCCCTTTAACTCCATTATTTTGGTTGGGAATAAGTCTTGATATTCACAAAGTAACTCGACGACCTTATCCACCATGGCATCATCCCAATAGTCCCCAAGAGTTACATACTTCAGCTCCGCATCTGTACCAATGTTCATCTATTTAGTTTCCAGTGGCACAGTGATGTCAGGGTCCTCGATTGATGGTCCTCGAACTTTGCAACTCCCTTCTATTTCTGGAATATTAATATTTCGGGGTTCATTATCATCATCCTCCACTTGCATGTTGTAACATTCTAGGGCATGGCTTAACTCTTGTGACCATACTGGTTGAACTATTTCTCGTGGTTCCTGTAGTATTTTGAAAATGGTAGCTTTCACAACTTGAAGTGCATAATCAATAGTATCCACCCATTGGTCTTCAAATAAGAATGTTAATGAAAATCCCTTGTGTAAGACATCCCATTCACCCGTACCATGTCGGAGTTCTTTCTCGGTATACCAGTTTCTTGTGATGGCATCCAGGGTATGATAAAAGAAGTGTACCCATTCAAGCTGGGGCTCTTCGCCATAGGCTTCGGTCCATTTTGTGAGGTGCATGCATGGGTCATCGCATCCATCGTACTTCTCGATTATTCATAGTTCCGGCTTCCCAAACCTTAGCTACATCATCCTTCTGCGGTCGCACCAGTTTTCAAAATTTCCTTCATGTGTTCCCCACCAATGCACATCACCCGCTTTAATGCATCGAACCTCTAGTTCTCTGGTACTGCACTCTCAAACTTGTTCAATAATTCATCCACTACTATCAATCCATCATATGTTGGTAGATCTTGAGCCTGGGCAGTTACGCAACACAGTGATTTGGTCATCATATTAAAATTTAGCGTCATCACTTCACTCAAACATTTGTGCCATCATTCATCTTCTTCATCTGAATCCGAAAGGCAGGACTCTGCGTGCTCCCATGAGACCCTTCCATCCGCAGTCAGATTTAGCCAATCCTAGTTTCGCACAGTTATTTTGTAGATACAATGTAGCTCCTCATTGCCTTCATCATCGCACATGGATTTGGTGCAACATTCTCCTTTAGCGGGATCTAGCGGAACTACCACGCATAGGGACTTTTTCTGGAATATCATCTTCCATTTTTTTAGGTTGATGACTCCATTCATATATGTGGCCTAGTTTATTCCAAGCAACGCAAGGTAAGGATTACTGTCATCTATAATCTCTATTACCTCGAAGTCCGTCTGCGTGCTCGCACCTTCGTTATCCACTATTACCCCTTGCAATCTCCCCATGGGCAAGATCTTTTGTTGGTTCGCCATCCGTAATTGAATAAGAGACCATTGTAACATGAGCATGCCCATGCGTTCCCAAGTCTGCTTTGGTAACACGTTCGCATTAGAACCCAGGTCTAAGATTACCTGATCCATATCATATTCGCCAATTTGCGCTATCAACTGCATTTCCCTTCCAGTGCACAAAGCATGCTTCCCCATTTTTCGAGCTACGTGCGGTTCCCCTGACCCTGCGCACATAGTGATAAGTTATTGTAGTCCTTTGACTACTTTATTATCACGCAACAGTTTCATATATGTCTCTAAAAAGGTAGTTAGCATAGAAGGATCCAGGCCCATTTCTGGTTGATCCTTACTACCTGAAGTAGAGACCTCCACAAATCTCTTCTTAGCTTCCATAAATGTTTTCTTTGCACATTCTGAGTCAAACTCAGGTTCCTTTGTAGGAGCCTTATGTACCCAGGTATCTTCTTTAGGCTGCTTTCCCTTATCTTCCCCCGTGGTCGTGCCACTTCTGAGCATCATGTTCATGTTGGGGTCTTCTTCGCGTGGTTCAGACCTCATCATTTGGATATTTTGCATCAAGGTGGGCTGCAACACCCATTTTTCATGCATTTGTGTGATCAGCATCAGACAATCTACCATTTCATGATCAAACTGTTCACAGTACAGGCAAGATAGTCTCATTGCATTGGTACAATCACAAGCGTAGTGCCCAGGCCCTCCACAATTGTAATAGATTAGCTATCAACGGCCCCTTCTAGGCCCTATTCCTCCTCGACCTCGACCTCACCCATGAAATCCACCCCGTGCTATTATTGCAGTTGGATCGAAGCCTCGCGATTCGTCTGCATTCAATAAGATGGAGTCCTATCCATCATTAGCTCATAGCTCTGACATGTCCGCTCATCGTGGCCCACTGATCTACATAAATTATAGTACAGTTGTTGTGGAGTCTGGGTATACTTCTACAACAGGGGACAGTTGTCCGTGGAGTGCTTTCCTTTGACCTAACAAATCGTGCACCAAAGTACAGAGGGTGCACTCAGCCCTGCTTGTGCCTCTAGCCTCAATGGCATCGGTCCCCCTCCCACCAAATAGTTTGAAAATATAGGACAGTGATCCTTATCGTGACCTTGGCCTTTGCATTTTATACACCACACTTCTTCACGTGCCTTTGGCCGGGGCGCCCTATTCTGCTTCAAACTTTGCATCTCCAAGCACAGCTTTTGTAGTTGCATGTGGATTTGTTGGAATCCCAACCTCGGATCCTATATTAGTGTTTTGTGCAACCTCATTGCCATTTCCAATGCCACAAACCACGCACAGTGTTGCATGTCTGTCAGTGTCATATTAGCCTTGCCAATTGTACTTTTCAGCCTCTGATCTAGATCCCAAGGGGTTTCGCCTGGAAGCATCGCAATCTCCTTGAATCTGATCATCAACTGTGTCTCCGATTTTGGTCTGCTAAATTCTCTATTCAATGCAATCTGGATCTCCACTATTCCGGCATTCGAGCGATCATTCAAGTGCTTGATATACCATTTCATTGCGCGATCCTGCAATGCACTTACCAATGTGGCCTTCTTAATGTTATCATCCGTAACACCATGCGCTTCCCACACTGCTCTTACTACAAACCAAAACTGATATGGATCTCCGTTTCCTACTCCTCTGAATATAGGCAACTTGATCGCGCTCGCCATTCTAAACTGCTGGGTTGGTGGAGGCGATGTGGGCGAAGTTGGAGGTGAAGAAGGTGACGGAAGTGGTGGCGTTAGCAGGGATGATAATTGCAGAATGTGTTGCCTAATCAAACTGACTGCACTCCTTGGAGAAACCCAAGCGCATTCTTCTTCACTTGCTCATGGAGGTGAAATTAAAGGACTGTTTCCTAACCCTTCGATCCCTTTGTAGAACTTTCCGCTCTATGTCGTTCCACTCATTAATGTATTTGCATCACCCGTTTTTCACATAACAACATCTTAATCTAGGTATTCAAAGACCTGATGTACTTACCTCATAGTCCCTTGAGAAAATGTCTTTCTTCATCGTTGTAGCTGACCGTTGTGTCTATCACAAATTTAGTGATAAACCCTCCTATTATCCGTTCCAGCAAATGGTCTACAACCTGCACGATCTTATCTTCAAATGCCTCTAGCCTATGCACCAATTCTGGAGTCCACACTATCAGTTGATTGAGCTTGCACCTTCCCTGTTTGTTTGCTAGCCTCGTGATCCAATCGTACAGTTCCGAAGAGAAGGTCACAAAAAAGATCTCATGGATTTCTATATATATGAAGCGATCCAACCACCTCTTCTTGGATATCTGCAGGGTTTTGTTTTCCTGTATTACGAACTCATGCAGCTTCTGATCCAACTAATCTTCAATTTCTTTCTTCATAGAGTTCCAGTGTTCCGACATCAGACATCCCTTAGGCAGATCCTGGTCCCAGCAATGGAACCATTTGTTGGCTTATTGGGGCCTGACCCAGGTTCAAAAATGTTTAGCCAAACAAATCCCGTAACTACCAGCCCTTTCGGCAACAGTCTATAGAGCACAGGCTGAGGTCTCACTCGAGGTAGTATGGGAGGGTGCTGGAACGAAGTTTCTACATCCTAGGGATGTCTTGATGAGGTCTGGAAGTTCACAAGCCTATCCTGTGCGCTGTGCTACTTCCACATAGTGGCCTGTTCAGGGTAACTACCTTCTCTCGGCTTGGTGGATGAGCGCAAATGAAAATTACCTTTTATGTGCTTAATATTATTATAGACCTTGAATTACTTAAGAAGGCACAATGCTTTTAGTTACCATTTAACATAACAGACATACGCGCAATCATAAACCATAAACATATGCATAAACTAGAATATAGAACAGATACGCAATATTCCAAAACCTACTTATCTTTATTTATGCCTTTTTCCAGTTACAATCCACTTCTTGCCCTACGCAAACAGTTGTAGGGGTCCACGCACGTAGCTACAAACTTTAACTAGGTCTCTACGCACACAGCTGCGGAGCCTCTATCCCCAATTATGACCAAAAACCCAGACTTACAGACTCAGATCTAATACTACATTCAAACACCCATATTACTTCTTACCTCACAAAAAGTTGCCTTTTATACTTAGAAGCTCGCTCTTATTTATACATTCTCTAGATTAATTTACAATAATTTAGGGCAGACTACCCTTAGACTTGACCCCTTACAATTCACACTATGTGCACTTCGCGGAGCTCTTACAATACCAATACCCAAAAATGTGGGCTTTAAGCCCCAAAACTGTTACATGGGGGATCTGCTGCCCAACACACCTCGACTTCAACCAGTAATCAAGAGCAGTTTGATGTCAGCCAGGATTACTCACCACAACCCTATTAGTCCAACCATATTTCTAGAGGAAATTATTTGATAGACATGTGGTGTTAATGTCCATACCATTAATTTGGATGATGAGAAGGAATGTCTACCTCCTCCAATGGTAGTGGCAGCTTAGTTTAAGCAACACTTCTTTTACTGCCCCTTCTTCACTTTCTAGGGTTTTCCTTCTCAGGACAACACTCTTGTACATCTATGTTTATCTCATTTCATGTTGCTCTTGTACTCATTGTTCATTTCATTTTAAATGGCATTTTACTTTTCCCTCTTATCTTTTGTTTGGCTACAATTTTTGGTTGTCACTAGTTCCTTAGGTCATATTAAGTTACAAATCTGATCAAACTTTGACCAGATCTATCCTACCCATACGAATTGTACAGACACATGTATGGATGCCAAACACACATTGGACTAAGCAAAATGATTGTTATATAGATGTTTGTTTCGCCCATACAAATTTTATGGACACATGTATGGACTATCTATAGAATTGTATGGATCTGAGAAATACTATCTGTATGATTGTACAAATCTGTATCGTGTTATCCACGCAGAAGGAAAATACCAAGGGATCCTATAGTTCATTGGAATCAAATGACAATTTCCATGCAAACACAAAGAATAGTTATCTTGATTACAGTTTGATATAGATGAGGCAATGTGTTTACATTCCAAGTTATGAATCACAATGTTTAAACTTTAAACTGGATCTTCCAAGTGACTACTCATCTGGTTGCATGTACCTAGATGCAAGCTACCATCAACATGGATTGGTCATGAGGACTTGATGGAAATTCATATCCATACAATGGTTGGAAAATGCCACCTACAAGCTTGGGTATTGATGCCCAATGGGAGATGTGGGCAGTAGAGGTAAAGTTGGCATGGAGGACAAAGTGGATCTTCTTGGCATTCTTGTGTTTTATGCACATTCTATGCCATTTTCTTTATGCCCATTAGCTATGTTGTCTAAAACTTGAAGAAGGAAAATACCAGGGGATCCTACAAGTTCATTGCAATCAAATAACAAAGTCCATGTAAACACAAAGAATAGTTATCTTGATTGTAGTTTGATATAAACGAGACAATGTGTTTACATTCCAAGTTATGAATCAGAGTGTTTAAAATTTAACTGGACTTTCCAAGTGACAACTGATTCGGTTGCATGTACCTAGATGCAAGTTACCCTCAACATGGATTGGTCATGAAGACTTCATGCAAATTCATATCCAGACACTAGTTGGAAAATTCCACCTACTAGCTTGGGAATTGATGCCCAATGGGATATGTGGGTAGTAGAGGTAAAGTTGGCATGTAGGACAGAGTGGATAGCTTGTCAATTCTAATGGATCTTATAGAAAAGGACTCAACAATGAATGCAAAGTGAGTTTCAACAACCCATGAGATGGGAACCCCATCAACTGAAACTAGATCATAACTCATAACAGACAACAACAAGAAGCATTGGGTATGGTGGCACTAATGCAGTATCATAGTCATGATTATTAGGGTAATCATGAGACAGAATAAATGTCTTGCTCGAGAATGAATGAGTTGGGAATATGGAACAAGAAGTGAATATAAACAAGTGTACTTCTCTCCTTTATACATATTTAATCACTTATTTGTCAGAAATATGGGACAAGAACTGCACAACATAAGGCATGGTTGTCTCCCTTGTTTGGCCATACTATATCTAGTTCCATTTGTTGGGCTTCCCTTTCCTCTTGGAAGCTTTAGATTTGCTCACATTAGTTGAGGGTTCAGACAGATCACCATCTTCCCCAAGTAGAAATGATTTTCAAACTTTGCTCTTTGTCTAAGGAAGAGGCTAAGGAGAACTTTATGTTTAAATTCCTTGTCTAAATTAGATAAGAGGGATATTTTATTACATCTTTAGGGACTTTGGCAGAATTTTATCAATCTTAAGGGACTTCAATCAGCAATGCTTTTCCTTGCAAATTAGAGATACATTTTCTCTCAGATTGTGCATATTTCAGAGAAATGCTAGAGAAGACACCCACAACGCCTCCTCTTTTCATTAGATCCAAGACAACGGGGTATTGAAAGTCTTCATGAAAATTGGTTGGACAATGCAAGAACCATCCACCATTTATCCCTAGCCCACACCACCAAGGCTCCAGACTATGCCATGTTGAGGGCACCTATGAGAGACAAAGTTGCTTGGAAGCATCACCACTATAGAATTCCTACTCAGAGAAGAATGACCAGTTTCTCCCCATCTAGTAGGAGTTATTCAACCCTATATGTGAGGAGTGGTTCTACTTCTTCTTTCACCTCCACTTCAACCAATAATCAAGAGTAGCTTGATGTCAGCTAGGATTACTCACCACAAACCTATTAGTCCAAGCATCTTTCTAGAGGAAATTATTTGACAGACACGTGGTGTTGATGTCCATACCATTAAGTTAGATTATGAGGAGGATTGTCTACCTCCTCTAGTGGTAGTGGCTCCTTAGTTCAGGTAATGCTTCATTTACCGCCCCTTCTTCGCTTTCCAGTGTTTTTCTTCTCAAGAAAACACTCTTGTACATCTATTTTTATCTCATTTCATGTTGCTCTTGTACTCATTGTTCATTTCATTTTGAAGAGGCTTTTCGTTTTCCCTCCTATCTTTTGTTTGGCTATAATTGTTGGTTGTCATTAGTTTCTTAAGTCATATTAAGTTACGAATTTGATCAGACTTTGACCAGATTTGTCCTACCCATGTGAACTGTATAGACACATGTATGGATACCAAACACACATTGGACTAAGAAAAATGATTGTTATATAGATGTTTGGCCTACCCATACAAACATTATATACACATGTATGGACTATATTATATATATAATTGTATGGATCTAAACAATATTGTTTGTATGACTATACAAATCCATATTGTGCTATCCTTGCAATTGTATGGGACTGAGTGTTGTTGTAAACATGTCTTTCCTAGTTGCCTGCTCTCTCTCCCTCTATGTTGCTCAACCTACTCAACTGTCAGGTTTGTTGAAAGCCTCTACATTTCCCTATCTATATACTTTTAGCAGAGAATCTGTTTTTAAGATTCCTCCTAGTCTAAGTTATGCATGAGATACAATATTAGGCTCAACTTCTAAACATAACAATTTCACTTTTTTCATTAAAGTGAATTACAAAATATAATTACCTTTCCAAAAATAGAATTATTTTTCAAAATTATCTCAAACTACTTCTTATGTTCACACTGAACCTGTGTAGAAGTTCATTTCCAAGCTATAATTCTCAATAGTGATATTTTTAGTACCTCAAAAAGTGTCAAGTAAAGCACCATTAATGGCATCAATGAGAAGCAAAGATCTCGGAAAAATGCATATTGACTGTAAAATATGGTTAATATGATTATTTTTGACAATTTGTTTCTTTTGGAATTGCATTAATAGTTCACTACGCCATGTAATTATTACATGTAACCCCTCTAAATCAACTAGTGTGTTTAAGTTTAAGAGAGACACATCACATATAGTTAAGTGATATACTTGTGTAAACTAATCCCTACACAAACTAAATGTAAGGGATACAGTGCTTGGCTAAACTCCTCCACTATGTATTTCTTTCCCTAGTAGGCTGCTCAACATAATTTAGAAGTGAGCTTCAACGATATTAGTCCATTGTCTCAATATAAATTCCTATTTTTTTTATGTAAATTATCCATGGATTCTTTGCAGTCACATTGAAGTTTCTTCACATTTTTATCTATATTTTCCATGAACTCTTTGCAATTGTATTGAATTTTCTTTGAATAAAATTTCTAAAACAGTGATGATGGAGTTTTAGTGATTTAAAAATTACGAATGCATTTGATTTATGTTTTTTCTTGAAGCCCAACTGTACTAAATGTTGGAACAAATGGTAAATCACATAATCACTAAATATTGTGTGCATTTTCATTATTGTTTGTAGCACCATGTTTTCCTCAGTGGTGTTTTATTAGCAATTTTGATGGGTGTTTTGTTGTGGTTTATTTTTAGCAATTTTTATGGGTGTTTTGCCATGGTTTATTTTTAGCAATTTTAATGGGTGTTTTGTCCTTGTTTATTTTTAGCAATTTTTTCGCGTATTTTGTCTAATTTGTAGAGAGAGATCATAGACTGGGAGTTGGAAGTTGTATTAATACTTGCATGGAGAATTGGGCCTATGTCAAGTGTTGTGTGTGGAGCATGATTGTTCAGAGGTCTTTGTTTCAGCCGGATGTATACCCCAGGAAGTTTGTATAGCCCTCCACGTGGGGGGGGTGGTGTGCGAGGGGGGGGGGTGTGCGTGTCCCCACGGGGGTCCGGGGGGCCAGCGTTCCTCGGTGGGGGCTTCGGGGCAGTGCCCCCGAAGCTAAAATAGATGTAAATTTTCCTACTGTTAAAAAGTAATAGTAATTCTAGTCAATCTGAAGCCCGTTTCATTAGGCGGTGATTGACGTAGAACTTATGTTTAGTTTAGGGTTTTTTTTCCCTAGAAGACAACCCCTCTCTTTGTATGAGGGCATTGTATTTGAGGCTGTAACAGATATGTATTCTAGGTGTGAGCGAGAAACAAAGAGGTGAGACTGTGAGAGAAGACGGAGGATATTACAGCGGATTTGTTGTAGGTTTTGTCTCTTCATTTTGTTGGATAATAGAAAGGAAGGACTGGCTGTTCGAAGTGGACATATCCCAACCTAGGTGAACCATGTATATATGTGTCTCTCTTGTTTTGTGCGTTTTCTGTGTTTATATTACTACAATATCTTATGTGTTCCATTGCTCCGTAATATATATAAATTTCTAACAACTGGTATCAGAGCCGAAGGTCTATTTGGTTGATAAACTCGTAGGAAAGAAGGGTTCCTTGTTCGAGTGGGAGCAATGGCGGAAGATAGTAAGTTTAGGGTCGAGAAATTTAATGGCCAAAACTTCTCATTGTGGAAGATGCAGATGGAAGATTATCTGTATCAGAAAGATCTATACCTACCATTGGGGGGAAAAGCAAAGAAGCCGACGGATATGGAAGATGAAGAATGGAACCTTCTCGACAGAAAGGCACTCGGAACAATACGATTGTGCCTTGCAGCGTCGGTTGCCTTCAACATTTCGAAGGAAACAATGACAGAGGGTTTGATTAAGGCGTTGGAGAAACTATATGAAAAACCATTGACCTCAAACAAGGTATTTATTATGAAACGATTATTTAATATGAAGATGTCGGAAGGTGGATCTATTGTAGATCATTTAAATGATTTTAATACTGTTACAAGTCAGTTATGTTCCGTAGGGGTAAACTTTGATGATGAAGTTAGAGCTCTATTAATCTTGTGCTCATTGCCAGAAAGTTGGAATGGTTTAGTAATGGCCATTAGTAACTCTGTGTCTGGATCTAGTACTTTAAAGTTTGATGATGTTGTCGGTGCTATCCTTAGCGAGGAAATGCGACAGAAAAGCTCCAGTGAGACATTGGGAAATGCCTTGAGTGCAGAGTCTAGAGGAAGAAAAATGGAAAGAGGAAAGAGCTCAGGATATCGCAGTAAATCAAGGAAAGGCAGATCCAAGTCCAGATCGGGGATAGTGTGCTGGAAATACGGAAAGAAAGGACACCTAAAGAAAGACTGTAGATCTCGGAAGGGAAAAGAAGGAGATTCACAGCAAGAAAACAATCATGAAGCAAATGTGACAGGTGAGGTGTTACAAGATGCTTTGATTCTTTCTTTCGAAAATATTAATGATTCCTGGGTGGTAGATTCAGGGGCCTCATTCCATGCCACACCTGATAAGAAATACTTTCATGACTATGTTCAAGGAGATTTTGGACAAGTTCGTTGGGTGATGATAAACCCTGTAAAATTGTTGGAATGGGTAAGGTTCTTGTAAAACAACAGAATGGAAACCAATGGCTACTAAAGGAGGTAAGGCATGTTCCAGATCTAAAGAAAAA